>CAUYRT010081814.1:0-17413 GCA_963574885.1 Lepilemur ruficaudatus
TCTCTACTAATAATAGAAAGAAATTAATTGGCCAACTAAATATATATAGAAAAAAATTAGCCGGGCATGGTGGCGCATGCCTGTAGTCCCAGCTACTTGGGAGGCTGAGGCAGAAGGATCGCTTCAGCCCAGGAGTTTGAGGTTGCTGTGAGCTAGGCTGACGCCATGGCACCCTAGCCCAGGCAACAAAGTGAGACTCTGTCTCAAAAAAAAAAAAAAGAACAAGCATGCAGACTATTTGGTCAAAACACATTTGTCTGTATCCTCCGAGAGAAAGGTGATTGCTCTGTCCTTTTATTTAAAAACTTAGGAAGTAATTAATGTATCACTTAATAGCATGTATGTTGTGAACCAAGCCCAAAACTGTCAAGAAAAGTGCACAGATGAGATCTAGTGACTGAAAGTCAAGATGGAGAGGTGGTACTGATGGCCAAACCTGTGCACCCAGGTGACCGGCTTTCCTCCAGGTCTCCCTGGAAACGGAAGGGGAGCCAACGCAGGCCCTGCACTTCAGTGCAGCCTGTTTCTCTGGCCCTGACTTCAACCCACAAAACACGAGTGCAGAACAGTGCCAGGGCCATGAGGCCAACTAGCCTTTCCTTCTATTCATCAGATGAGGATCTTCCAGATAAACTGACCATCCAAAGAGAGAGGGACCTATGGAGCCTGAAAAGCCCATCTGACACTACACCTGGACATCTGTCTCTGGACACCTGGAGTCCAGTCTGCCATGACCAGCCGCAGCATTCGGATGCTGGCTCAGGTGCATCAAGATGAGAGCACCCACGTGTGTGCACACGCACACGCACACACACACACACACACACACATATACACCCCAGCCTTGGTGGCAATTTGCTGTGGCTGTCTTAACCAAGTACCATAGATTAAGTGACTTAAACAACAGGGATTTATTGTCTCACAGTTCTGGAGGCAGGGCATGTGACATCAAGGTGTCAGTAGGATGGATTCCTTCTGAAGGCCCCTCCCTGGTGGCAGATGGCCATCTTCTCCCTGTGTCCTCACGTGGCCTTTTCTCTGTGCACGCACACTGCTGGTGGCTCCTCCTTGTCTTGTAAGGACGCCAGTCCTACTGGGTTAGGGCCCAACTGAATGACCTCGTTTTATCTTAATCACCTCTTTAAACATCTTAACCCCAAATGCAGTCACATTCTGAGCTACTAGGGGTTAGGGCTTCAACATATGAATTTTGGGAGGGCACAATTCAGCCCGTAACACCTACATTAGAAATAAATTTCTTTACAACCAGTCAAAATGGTTTCATTCTAAATTCATTTTTTACATAAGGTTTTTTTTTTTTCATGTGAATTAGGTCTAAAAAGAAAAAAAGACTAATAAATTCAGGCTCCTTTAAATATTTAACCATACCTACTTGAATAATATTGTTAATAATAAGGAAAAAGGAAAATCCTGATTAAAAATATAATACCATTGACCCAACAATTTCACTTGCATAGATTTACTCTGAACATTTATATAAAAGGAAGTTTACTGCATCATGCTTTATATATTAGTAAACTTTAGAAACCTTCTAACTGTCCAGCATTTAAAGGACTGATTAACTAAATTCTATTAAGATGTTTTAAACAGCCATCAAAAATCATGCATTAGCTCAGTAGAACAAAATGCAGAGGGAGGGACTTGCCCCTTTTTTTTCTGTCTCACTGCTTGGACTGGGACATCTTATCTCATCTTCTCCTGCCCTTGGACTGGGACTGACACCACCAGCTCCCCTGGTTCTCAGTCCTGAGTTACAAACTGAATGACACCACCAGCTTTCCTGGGTCTCCAGCTTGGAGAGGGCAGATGGTGGGACTTCTCAGCCTCCACAATCACATGAGCCAATTATTCATAATAAATACATATTTATAAATATAATAAATAATTATATATATGTTATGTTGGTTCTGTTTCTATTGCTTGTTTCTCCCTAATATAATCAGAGTGCCTCATATTAGGCCTATCTCCTCCATTAGACAAGAACCTCCTGGAGGGCAGGCAACGTATCTCGGCTAGCTGTCACTTCCCCAGGTCTGACCACAGTTTCTGGCACAGAGTGAGTCCCTAATGAAGAAAGGACAGGAACAAATCTGCCATGTACCTATCTCTGCTCTCCCTTGGTGGCAAGAGTCCATGCAAGGCGGGTCAGTGGTTGAGCAAGTAGCTCAGCCTGGCTCCCCTTCTACACAACAAGGACAGGATGATACCTGCTGTCCCTTCACTGCAGGGATCGGTGAAGATCAACAAAGAAGTCTTGCAAACTCACTTGGAAAGAATCGTAGAAGATACTTGGATTCTGATATCATAATTACAGGCTTTAAGATCACCTGAAATCATCTTTTGACCCTATTAAATGCCCCTCGTGGTTTTCTCCTCTTTTCTTACGAGGCCACACATTCCTTCATACTTCAGCCACGCGTGAGAAAACACAAGTAAGGAATCAAATGATCCGCTAAGGCCAAATAGGACAATGTGTTAACATCAATATTGCACTCAGTCTTCCTATCCAGAGTAAGTAAACTTGATTTAAAAAAAAAAACTTCGGAGCAAAGTTTCAAATTTTAATAAGTTAATTCTGCAATTTTAGAAGAGTAACATTTCACATCCATAAAACCACTAAGGCCAATAAGATTGTTCTCAGCCAGAAGCAGAGATACCTTCACATCTCTTTTTTGAAATCAAAGCTGAGTTCCAGCATTTGGGACTTCATCACATTTTCTGCGTGAAAATGAACCTTTGCTTTCAGTAGTAATTATCACAAAAATTGACTACATTTCCAAGAAGGACAGCACTTTCTTTCTCACAAGGAAAACCTCCTATCACACTTTCTAAAAAAAAGCCTTCACAAAACACCTTCCATTGTTTCTTTTTTAACCACCTTGGGTATTCCTTTGTGTTGGAGTCAGGCTGAGCTGGGGTTCTTAAGGGTTTCCAGGAATTAGCCTTGCTGTGTGTGTGCTGCTATCTGCCATTGCCTGTGGATCTGGAGAGGGAAGAGGGATCCTCCCCCAAGCCTGTCAAAGACCCATGCATCCTGTAAGATGCATGGTGCCAGGGAAGAAGTAGCCTACTCCCAAGAGCAGGGACTGCCACTGGCCCCAGAGCAAGGAAGGTGGTTTCTAGGAGGGTGTGGTCTCCTGGGAGGTATGGTCTCTGGGGGCGTGGTCTCTGGGAGGGTGCGGTCTCCAGAGTCCAGCTGCTGCCTCTTCCAGGAGGGCCCACATGACAGCCTGGGGCAGAGGGAAATGAGGTCCTCATTTCACTTCCCTTCTGTTTCCTGGCCCTCCTCCTTTATATTTGGATCTCAAAGTCTAGGAACCTCCCTGAAGTCCTACACTTGGTGGTGACTACTTTGCTCCTCCCAATTTCCTGTATAATCTCCAACAAAGGATTCCACAGTTAATTGCGGGTTCAATCATCACATGCGGCTTACCTACCGACTCAAGTAATCCTCTCACTAACCTTGTAAGGTAAATACTACTCCCAGTCCCATTTTACAGATTAAGAAACAACCAAGGCTCACAGGGGTTGAGTAACTTGCCCAAGGTCGCTCTGCTAGTTAAAAGGTGGTAGGACTGTTACTTGGAGCCAGTCTGATTACTGCCTCTGGGTCCCTCACCTCATTATTTTCCTAAATTAACATTTCCCAAGGGAGTAATGTTCTATCCACCCTAGGATTTCCCTCAAGAGTACGATTTCTAGAAGAATTTCCCAGAGTGATATAAATGGAAAAGTAGCAGCTTTTAAGTCTAAATATTTCCAAGCTTCTGACAGTGTCCAAGTTCTAATGTGTCCAAACACACGTATTTTAGACTGTACTCTTACATTCTATAATATGAACTTCTTTAATTCAGTATAATTTGCTAAAGGTGAAGATGTCATTTCTATTTCATCACTTTTGAAAGCTTGAAATGAGGTAGAATGTCTTGTTAATCAAAGACCTTTTCATGTAAAATGTTATTTGCAAGGGCTAAAATTTTAGAAAAAAGGTATTTCATATATCAAAGTTAACAGAGTTTTTGATAAGTAAAAAGAAAAAAGAATTAAGTAGCATCTGGGTCAGTCCTATAATGACCAGGCCAGGTCTGTCCTGGAGAGTCACTAATCTTTTGATCTTTCTCCACTCTCTAATTCCCATGAAAATGTCTAACCAAAGAGAAAAAAAATCATTTCCATACAATTTGATGTAAATTTATATCACTTGGATTATTATTTTTCCCAAGGACATCTGTGTTTTTACGCAATAAAAATCTCTGCCCCCTTTATAAAGAAATATCCAGTTGACCATGTGCTAGTTGGGCAAACAGCTGAGAGAGGAAAAGGCAAGTTGTGTGCACATTTAGAGCAGTGTCATGCCAAGGCCACCTGTTGTTCCTAACTTTAGGGCCCTGAGTTCTACATTTCCCAGGATTAACCAGCAGAGCAACACCAGAGTTTTATTCCCATGTGATCTTTAAAATAACACAGAGATGTTTTAAAAATGTGATTGAAATTCATCTCTCTACCACCCAGTAGGTGTGAGCCTACTGAATTCCACCTTCTGCTCTCTGGGTCCCTACGTCTGCAACATTCTGGCTCTTATCTCTTTTCTCACAATTGTGCTACATGGAGTCTCTATGCTATTTCATGCCAGCCTCAGTTCCATTCCACACACATTTTATGAAATGCCCACTCTGGGCTAGGATCTGTGCAAGGGGCTGTGGGCTGCAAAAATTAATACAACATGATTGTGACCTCCAGGGATCAAGCACACGCTTAAAGAACAAGGAGGCCAAAGGTCAAAACAGGGAGGCCAAAAATGTCCTATGGGGAGGTGGAAGGGAAAGCCTCCTTTCTGAGCCTCAGAAACAATTTGTATCAAAAGAGCATGGTTCGTTCTCGATTCTTAGTACCAAGTCCAGGATGCAGAAAGGTGGAAGGAGGCACATGCTGCTGGGACATGTGGATAGAGCCCCTGGTAAGATTCTGAGAAGCTGATTTAATAAATATTTATACAACACTGAGGCTCTGCAGGTAGGGCACTTAGGGATAAAAGAGCAAACAACCAAGATACAGGATTAAGGATAAACCAGCTAAACACAAGAATGACAGCAAATTACACAATGGAGCATAAACTAAACAGGAGCCAGAAACTCAGCTGTTATTGTAAAAGTCAGGAAGAATCATGACCCCCCCATTCCTGGGAGGCTTTACATCCTCGTGGGGAGAGAAATCAAATAAATGTGGATCCCCAGAAATGTAAAACTATAATTACTTCTATATGTGGGCTGGAAAGGTGGGCCTTGTATCAGAGGAAGAGAACATTAAGTCATTTAATTCTAGAAATTTGCCTGGAAGGGGAGAGCCATTAGCTTTTTTTTTTTTTTTTTTTTTTAATGTTGCAGCTTAGAAAAAAGAGGTGGGTAGCAGTTTTCCTCTCAGCCTAAGGTATAGCCTGGGCCAAAGTTTCTTCAATGGAAAAGGTAAACAAAATAAAAATGAGAATTACAAGACCAACTGAACTAAAAAACAGAGATAAGACGAAAAGGGAAAAGGAACAAAAAAAATGAGTGGCAAAAGAGGCAGTTACTTACTCCCCTCTGTGCAGGTATTATCTCATTTAATCCTCCCACCCATCCACTGGGGTCCACTCACCCACGCCCCGCCCACTGACCGGGTGTCTGACAGCTGCTGGGTGCGACCCGGTATGTCGCAGGGTCACCAAACAGACAAGGTACCTGCTTTCATGGAGCTCAGCACGGTACTCCATACAATTTTATCCTTTTGCCAGTTTTCCAGGCTCAGAGAGATCCAGCCCTGCAACTGGCCCACGGTCCCTGCTACACTCGAGCTCTCCTGAGGCAGATGCAGGGCGCAAGCCAGTCAGGTTTGGCTGACCTCAAAATCCCAGAGCTTTCTGCTACTCTGACAGCATGGGCGAAAACGAGCAAAAACTACAGACCATCCCAAGGAGGGCAGAGTCTTCCATCTGATATTTTCCTTTTCGATTTCTATTTCCTACCCTGCAGCAGGCTTCATACTCAGGCCTCCAACTGCGGATGTCCCTCCAGACCTCCCCGCAGGGCCACATGCTCAACGCAACGACCTTTGACCATTCGATTCTCAGTCGTCCACCGAAGGTACCCGGGAAGTCAGACGGGAGAGGAAAGCAATGTATTACAATCATCTCCCCTCAGAAATAAATACGACAACCTCTTCTCCACCTCTGCTACTTTTGAGAGGAAGAAGAGCAAACTGTAACAGCGGGAAGAGACAATCCCACAAACGACTCAACAATGACGGTGCTGGGAACGTCTTCCTAGCCAAAAATCTTTTTTCCTCTCTTTCAGCAGCCTGATACAGCACTGTCAAAAATTATGCCAAACAGACATTCTTTGGTCTAACCCCCAAGAATCCTCGCACAGGACCCAAATGCTCTCGAGAAGGATTCTAAATCTAGCGGGAAGAACAGTGGGCCCAGCACCAGGAGCTGTGAGTTTGAGACCTGGCATCATGTTTGACCTTGATAATGTCATTTAACTCCAGTCTCAATAAAAGGGGACTTTGAAATTGACCTCACGAGGTTGCAGTGAAGATGAAAAAACCAATGCAAGCACCTCCCAGCAGAGTGGCTGGTGCACGAGAAGTATGCAGGTGTTAGTTGACGCCGAATTGGACATCTTAGCTCACATTGATCAGACTGAGTGTCGATCTGCGTCCGCAACAGGAGGTTTCAGGGCACTGGCACCCTTAGGGAGGAACGAAGCTGTGACAACACAGAGTCGTAGTAAAGGAACAGTGCTACCTGGGAAGGTGGCAGGTGTGCACCTACCTGAGACAAGTTTGCCAGCTTTGCCTAGAACAGTAGTTCCCAAAGAGTGGTCCCTGGACCAGTAGCATCATCCTCACCTGGGAACTCAGTAGAAACACCCATCCTCGGTCCCCACTGCAGACCCACCTAACCAGAAACTCTGGTGCCACGGCCTAGCAATCTGCATTTAACAAGCCCTCCAGGGAATCCTGATGCAAGCTCAAGTTTGAGAACTAAACCTGAGTAAAAGTTACGTGAGTCAAACTTAGGAAGGCAGAATATTCAGTTTATTGGTCCTGTCATTCTACAGGGAAAATTAATACAGGATATAGCACAATCCAACATTTCTACTGCTGGAAAGCAGGGCCGGAGGATTAGAATTTCTTAGCTTAGCACAAGGGGTTGCAGCTGACAGCACCTTACCAGCCTGTGCGTCTGTCTTCCTACCAAGCACTGGAACCTGTTATTTTAGGCAATTCTCTCAGTGCTCAAAGCCGGGTCACACACTCAGACACTGCTAAACACCATTAAAATGACATTTAAAACAAAAAAGCCCTCCCAGAGGTAATCTTCCCTGAAAAATATCAGTAGCTGTGCTGGCAACCACCTAACCTTCTCTGTTTCCCCAACCTCTCCTAGCACATATGTTTTACATTTCTCCAATCAATCGCATTGCACCCCTGCGGCAGGGCACTGCGGGAGGAGACACTGCCCAGGCACCACCCTCGGCCTGCAGATGGTCCCACTGCCCCGCCCACCACCGAGGCCCTTCTAGAGAATCAGTAGCCCCACGTGTCGGCGATTTGGGGAACATGAAGCACAGATAATCAGATATCGCTTTTAGATTTTCCAAAACATACAGCTAACATCACAGGCAAAAATCAATGAAGAAAAATCTTCCCTCTCAAGGCAATTTTCTCTCTGAGTGACTCTCAGGCCTGAATTTAAAGGCATGTTCTTTGCCAACTTTAAAAAAATAAAAGGCTTTTTCCATCTCCTAAAATTATATTTCTCAATTTAAAAAAATATAAACTAGAGGGGTGCATGACTTCCCTTGTATGTTTCTTTGCAACCTCCTATGAATCTATAATTATTTCAAAATAAAAGTTAAGTAGATATATTTTATATATACATCTATATACATATATATGCACATTTATGGTTAGTTCTTCTGCTGGTTATCCTGTTACACACACACACGCACACACACACACACACACACACACACACACGCATGGGCAGGAATCACAAGCCCTGATTTCAGAATTAAACCCACTTACTTATGTTCTTAGAGTAAAGCAGTGGCATCCAAGATGGGAATAAGCCAGTGAGGTGGATCCTTCTCTAATCACACCCACAGCTGGACTTAGAAGCCAGTACCCCAAAATGCAGAAGCTGAGCTAGTTCAGGGATACTCAAAGTGCAAAAGTGGAACACTGGTGAAAATCGCAGAGGTAATATTGCAGGCTTCCTAAGATCTACTTCCCAGATTTTCCTGATCATGCAAATCACCTGGCGAGTGTAAAGGAGACTGCTTTTCCCACTCCTGATGGCCAGGAGGAGAGATTCCCCCACCTCCAACCCCTACCCACCCCTCATGCACACTCCTGGCTTCCCTCAGCCCCTCTCCTCCCTCTGCTCCCGGGAAGAAGTAATTTCTTTGACTGATAGATTTGGGAGATTCCCAGGCCCTGCTCAGCTCAGCTCTGTTTGGTTACAGGCTTCTGCAGGCTAGTCCAGTGGCCCTGCTCCCAGGGAGGCCTCTGCGGTACATCAGCCTCATTCCAGGAATTCAATTAGCAGGCAAACTGGGCTGGCTGACTAACACAACATCCTCCAGCCAAGCCTGGATTAGGACATTTTGACCTCCCATTTGTCCCAGTCACTGTTTTCCTCTCAATTCATTCAAAACCTGGGCAGGAAACAGGAGTAGCATATATTAGGCCCCCTCAGCTACCTCCAACAGGTGTGGTCTAACAACCCACATGCCCAGCTCCTCCCTGGAGGTTCTGGATAGGTCTGAATCAGCACCTGCTGCTTAGGCAAGGAGCCCAAGAGATTCTTATTACCAGGAAAATGTGGGAAATACTGCCCAAAAGAATATTCTAGTATAAAGTTCCCTATATGCAAAATTGGGGTAGAGCTGAACCAGCTTCCACAGAGGTTTCCAACACCATCAAAAGATGTCTAGCTCTCGGATGGAGCTGGAGCCCATTCTGCTAAGTGAAGAATCACAAGAATGGAAAAACAAGCACCACATGTAGTATCAAATTGGTACTGATTAATCAATTGGCACATGATTGGTACTTATGTGCACATATGGCAGTAACATTCATCGGGTGTCGCGCAGGTGGGAAGGGGAGGAGGAGATGGGTACATTCACATCTAATGGATGTGGTGTGCACTGTCTGGGGGACGGCACCCTTGTAGCTCTGACTCGGGCGGTGCAAAGGCAATATACGTAACCTAAACATTTGTGCCTCCGTGATATTCGGAAATTTAAAAAATTTTAAAAAGTTAAAAAATAAAGATGTTTAGCTCTCATTACTCCCATAGGGGAAAATTAGGAAAACCATGAGCCCAAGACCGGAGCCTTTTTACCAGGAGGTAAAGCAAGACCCGAGACAAAGTAGAAGTCTTTCACTAATGCTGCAAGAAAAATGAAGGAAGATTAGGGAGTATAAAGCCCTGGAAAAACCCGGGGAAGGAGACAGGTGCCCATGCAGGAGGGGGTGGCAGAACTGAGACTGCATTGGCACTGGGGTTCGGGAAGGGACCTCCCCACAGCATCTTCCTACACCTCTGCTACCACACCAGAGCCTGAGTGGACTCACGGGCAAGATACCGGAAATAGAAGTCACCCATTCAGAGCCAGAAACTGGAAGTGCTGGCACCCAATATTGGTGACAGAGCAAGGTCAGTTTGTAGGCATCTTGGTAACACACTGCAGGGCAGTGCAATCCTACGATGTTTTCTAACGAGCAAGGACTCACACGTGAGGCTCCTAGCACAGCACCCGTAACTTCTAAGTTAAGATGTAGACAGAATATATTGTCTTCGATATTTTGATGTCATTATTTAATGTACTGGTCCATTTTATTTTAGTAAACATAATAATGCTTATAAGACTCTTACTGGTTCATCCTTTAGTCCTCCAACCTTTTATTTCCCCCATATGGTCTTAGATTTCTTTCCAAATTAACCTCCCTATGTGCTACAGACTGAATGTTTGTGTCCCTCCTCCACCCAAAAACAAAACTCATATGTCAAAATCTTAACCCCCAATGTGATGGCATTAGAAGGCGGGGCCTTTGGGAGGTGATTGGGTCATTCATGGGATCAGTGTCCTTATGAAACAGTTCAGAGAGCTCCTTGTCCCTTCTACCACATGACAACACAGCAAGAAGATGGCCATCTGAGAACCCTCACCAGACACCAAATCTGCCAGCTCCTTGATCTTGGACTTCCCAGCCTCCAGAACTGTGAGAAACAAATTTCTGTTGTTGACAAGCCACCCACTCTGTGGCATTTCGTTACAGCAGCCAAAATGACCAAAACGCTATGTTTGAGAAAGGGATAATGTATATGTATCACACTGAGAAATGCAATTCCTCACGGACAAGTTTCTCCCTCTCCCGGAACCCCACACTAACCACCTCCCGACAGCTCCACTTGACTCTAAAAGACATCAAAAACCTCCACATTTCCAAAACCAAACTCCTAATCCTCACTCCTCCCAGCCCTGCTACCAGCCCTTAGTTGGTGGACATGACATCCATCTTCCAGAACCCAAGGGATGATCCCTGACTCCCTTTTCCTCACAGCCCTCATCAGAACCACGAGGAAATCCCAGGGGCTCCACGTCCACAGTACATCCGGAGTCTCGCCGCCCTGTACCACTTTTCCTTGCTGCCACCCTGCCGCAAGCCACATCAGGCGCTACCAGCAGCACAGCCAGAGCTGGCACAAGGCAGCTGGTTTCCCTGCCCCACCCTTACCTGTTTTCAGCACAGTGTCCAGTGAAAATTGGAACCCATTACCCCTCAGCTCAAAGCCCTGCGATGACTCCCCAGTGGCTAAGAGCAAGAGGCCCAGTCCTTCTGACAGCCCCCAAGTCCTGCTCAGTCTGCACCCCAGCCCCTCTGGTGCCCCCTCCCCAGCTCCCCCATCCTCCTACACGCTCTGTTCCTCGAACTCTCCAGCACAGTCCCGCCTAGGCATGTTCAAACAGGCTATTCCCTCTGCCTCAGAGCCCCTGCATTAACTCCCACGCCCCCATCAAGCCTCAACTGCCACCACTGCCAAAACTCACTCTGATGACTGCATTTACAGTCACCACTTGCTCCCTCCTTCAACTCCCACATCCGGTTCTATTCTCATTCCCCCCACCCCACGGTACTTAGGACCTTCTAACCTGCAATGCGATGTGCTTAGTGTCTGTTTTGGATCACAGGACTCTAAGCCCCATGAGGGCAGAGTGTTTCTTCAACCTAGAATCGTGCCTGGAACACAGTAGGTGCTCAATAAACATTTCAGTCTTCCTTAAACACAATGTGAGCAAGGCAGGGCTAGGTCAGTGTTCATCCAACCGTATTTGCCAGAACTGAGAATCTGATGTCAGGAAGAGGAATGACTCACAAGCTATGAGCAGCAACCCTCATTTGTGGGTTCCAGAAGGCCCTTCTGCACCGTAGTTTCTCCCCTGACGGTCTGCCAGAATGCCTAAAATTCCCAGCATTAGCATCAGACCTTTGGAGAAGGCCTCTAGGGAGAAGGGAATGTGGTGAACTCTTCACAGCTATTATCATCCTGGTACACAGGAGTCTGCCCGAATGTCCTTTCCACGACAGCACACACACATGGAGGGCCCGCCGCACACAGGCACCGTGCTGAGAAACTCAGCCCAGGGCCCAGTGACAGCTGGAAGAGTCACAAAAACTCTCGGAGAGGAGAGATGGCTGGGAGACGAACCAGCAGCGTGTGCCAGGCAAAGAAAGGAAGAAGAGGGAACAGCACCCCGAAGCCACAACGGTGTAAAAGGCACAGCACGTCTAAGCAATGGTGGGGTAAACTCAGCCGTACTAGACCATCGCGTGGAAGGAGCAGTGGAAGGTGAAGACAGAGGGAAAGTGCTGGGCTGGTTTCACCTTACGGGAGAGGGCAGCGGGGGACAGGAGCAGGGCAGACTTGTAGGAAGATGGCCTTGGGGGCAGGCGCGAGGAGGTGCTGGGGGGGGAACCTCGTTGGCAAGGCACTAATGAAAGGGACTGCTGGACCCTTGTCACTACTGAGGGCTGCTTGCTTCCAAGCACCAAATGTAATACATTGGGGACACCAGCCAAGTCCCATGAGTCCAAGCCAAAGGCAGGCACCTTCCAAGGATGATGGAGTTTTGCTGCTCCCTGCAGGCCTACTGCAACCCAACAAGGTGGGAGATGGGCGGGAGAGAGAAGAGCCCCTGGCTAGTCCAGGTGAGAAATGACAAGGAGCCCAACTAATGCATTTGCAGTGAAGGTGAGGTTATGGCCACAAGAGACTAAGAATCCCTTCGGGAACCTCAGCTCGGGATGATGCAGACTAATAAAGGCATGAGTGGCCACTGAGGGACAACAGAGCCAGGCAGAGCTCCCGGCTGCAAGCGACAGAAACCGACTGAGTTGGAATGCTGACAGGTCTTCATAGAACTGACAAGGAGATTGGAGAATGTGGCCTGGAACATGGGGCAGGAAGGCGGTGGCCAGAATGCCCACAGCTTGGGCACACACAGGAGCAATTAGGGTAACACCTGACTTAGCTCTAACCTGTCCCCATTCTTCACCTCACTGACTCCAGGTTCAAAATGCCAGGCCAGAGGATTGGCTGTGCTAAGGTAATGTTCGCGCCCTGGGCAGCAGGGTGCAGGGAAAGTGGGTATTGACCTCTCCAGCTTCTGTTGTAGGAGGTGCCGTGATGCACACAACAGTGAGGTCCCCAAATGTAGGGCATGATTCAGAGGCTGGATATCCAAAATACATTTTTAAAAAACAGTAATGTCCACTAAACAGTTTCTAACTCTAAGCACAATTTCCAATGGATACATTCATCTTGGATGGCCTCTCAGCTCCTACCAGCCACCCACAATCCTAGCTACAAGGTCCTGTAATATAAAAGCTTGAGCTCCCACTTCTGCCACCCTAGAAAGCACCCCTGTGCTCAAAAAACATTTTCCCAGTTGTTTAATGGATACAGAGTTTCAGTTTTACAAGATGAAAAAGTTCTAGAGAACTGTTGGACAACAATGTCAATATACTTAACACTACTGAACTGTGTACTTAAAAATGGTTATAATGGTAAATTCTGTACATGTATTTTATGACAATAAAACAAAATTTTTCTCTACCTAATTTTTTTTTAAAATCTCATTCTCTCAGGGCAGCTGATCAAAGCTAGAATGAAAACATCTGAGTTTTCATTTACCGATGCCCAGCCTCCCACTGTCACTTAACTACTTTATTAATGAGCAGTAAGTGTAAACCTCCTGGATGTATTTGGAAGGAAGAGGCATTAAATCGGGAAGGACAGCTGGGCGAAAGATGCACATGTGTAGGGGCAAGCATGCAGGGTAGCAGGTGGGGGCAGAAATAGATTGTTGACCTTCCTAGATGCTTCTCCAGCCTAAACAGTACCACCCTCCTCCCCTCAACCTCTCCCCTAAACAAACCCTCAACTCCAGGTAGACTGATGTACTCCCTCTGCCCTCCCTTGTTCTCTTGGGACATTCTCCCCAACTTGTCTGTCCTGTCCCTCATCTTCCTACCTAAATCCTGGCCATCTTTTGGGACCAACTCAGCCCCCATCTACCACGAAGCCTTCGCACACTACCAGCCCACAGCAGTCTGTTTGGCCTCCAAATTCCTATAACACCCACAGTCGAGAAGCCCATGAGACACCATTTGAGATGCCCTTATTTTCTCAACTCATCTTTTATGAATATACTTTAAACAAAATTGAAACCATAAACACAGGAAGGATCTCTTTCTCTCCTTCCCCCACCTTGGCTTAGATAGAACAAATACTTAATAAATATTAAGTAGCTGATTGACTTAAAAAGTGAAAAACAGAAATAGAGATGAAAAGTGCACTTCTGTATGATTTTTTTAAAGACCTTCCTGAGTTGTGGGGCAATAACTCCTCTCCTAACGACAAGGTTGCCTGCCTTTGCTTTTATACAAATAAAGGTTTGTGTGTTGTTTATAAAACTGTCCGCCACCCATCTGGCACTTAACTGGTTCTGCCTTATACTATTAATTAGCCTCGTGTGTATGTGTGCTTTAAACAAGATTGAAAACATGCAGAATTCTTGCTCTTCCAAGAGCAAAAGCAAGAGCATGTGCGTTTGCTTTTGACCATCTCTAGAACTTAGTATGTGCTCAATCAATATTATTTAATTAACTGATCAACTTAAAGGATGAAGAATAGAAATAAATACAGATGAAGAGTGTTCCCTGAATAATAATAATAAAAAAAACAGTGGTGAGACTTACCCCTTACTAGTAGTGAGACTGCATATTGTGCCTATACCAAAATAAAAAAAAAAAAAGGTTTTGCTTCTGAGATATTTTCTTTTAACTTAAAAAAAGTAGTGGCTGAAATGTGGCAGGAAATTTCCCTGGAGGCATCCAAGGGAGATATTGAATCTAAGAGAAAAAAATGGCCAGAACTTGCTTATTCACTGAGCCAGGGACCGCTAAGTCATCCCAGCTCTGCCAATAAGCTAAAAAGGAGAGTGTCCCTCAGACAGACAGCAGAGCCCTTCGGAGGTAGCCCAGATAGAGAAGCCTCTGGACCCTGGAAAAAAGCTCTATCACACAGCTCTGGAGCTGGTGGCCCCTAGCAGACAAGTCTGTCACTTAGGAAGTGAGGCGGCAGAGACAAGCAATCCTCACAATCACAATCCTTGACCAGCCAAGCACAACAGAGAGGATCCAACTGGGGCAACGACGGACTTCGGGGCTGCTACAGACGAGATGAAAAAGACCCGGGAAGTACACACGGCACAGTGCCATGTGAGGGGCCGGGATAACTTCAGAGGAACCCCTAGGGGCTGGTACAGAAAGGTGAGAACCCGTTGGCTGGCTCTGGAAAACCCCAAGAATGCCAAGCACATAAAGTCTTTGCCACCCTGGCTTCTGTATGCTCAGCAACTGCCCATTTGAATTCCAGATCAGAGACTGAGCGCAGTCTGGAATCCAAAGCGCAGAGTAATCCAAGCACTCAGGGAGGCCAAGGTGGGAGAACTGCTTGAGGCCAGCAGTTCGAGAACAGCCTGGACAACAGAGTGAGACCCCTATCCTTACAAAAAAATTAAAAAGTTAGCCAGGCATGGTGGCATGTGCCTGTAGTCCCAGCTACTTGGGAGGCTTAGGCGGGAAGATCCCTGAGTCCAGGAGTTCAAGGCTGCAGTGTGCTGTGATCATACCACTGCACTCCAGCCTGAGTGACAGAGCAAGACCCTGTCTCTAAAAAAAAATAAATAAACTCCTGATCAGGAACTCAGTGAAGGCCCAGACCCATGCAGGGGGTACTTAATAAATAATGTATGGATGAGATGAAGGGGAAACATTCCTACTCTTTAACCTCATCTATTCTCAACTTTTCCATTTTCGTTTTTCTAATTTTATACCATCTTCCTGCTCTCTTCTATTTTAGTAAATGGTCCTTAAAAAGCTCCAAACCTGTCCCAATGGGGACCTAAGAAAAATGGAAAATAACTCATTTTGCACCTAAGTTAGCACAAGCTGGGAGAAGGACCCATGAAGAAAGGTAGAGGGGACAGTTACCTTAACCCCAGGAACCGAGGTGGGACCAAGAGTTCTTTGGAGCTTGAGGGCGTGGCTCCAGGGCAAGTCCACCTGCGTTCACATCCCAGTTCTGCTTCCAACTGGCTGCTTAGCCTTGGCATAGTTACAAAATTCTTCTCTGCCTCAGTTTCCATATTTGAAAATGAAGAAAAAAAGAGTACCAACTTTATAATAGTTTGGGAAAAATTAAATGAGTAAATACTTAGAATATTTACTCACAGTGTCTGGCACTCAATACTCGCCTCTTCCTTTTTTTTCTCCCAAAAGTAACTAGGTAAATTGTTTCAAAATGTAATGTTTTTCAGAGCAAATGAAGTTTGTCTTGATTCACCCTAGGGTGTGTAATACTAACCAATTTCCTGGTAAAGTATAGGATTTTTCATTTTTAACTTGTCCTCATTATATTTACACTGTCTCCTTGGATTCATCTTTCAACCAATGGCAAAGAGCCGTAAAAGAAGCCGCCAAGACTGGCTTGTCCTGTGGTCCTGCAACACAGAGACCTCAACCTCTGCAGACCTACTGGGCTGAATTAACCTAAATATTATATTTATATTAATATTGAATTTTCTGGATTTTTATGTTCACAGTGCTTTCTCACTGTTAAAACATGACTGCTAAGCCCATTAATTCATCAAGGGTGAGGGGGTATCCCTAAGCATCCATGCACATGAGCAGCATGGTGGTTTCCAGATCCCTTACACCCTCCGTGATTCAGGGGCAAAGATGGCTGAGCTGTGCCTACGGGAGAGACTGTCTCAGGTCCTAGCCAAATATTCTGCAGGCTCTGCTTTAAGCACATGGACTTCTCTTTCAGTGAAGACTGAATCGTAAGATCTCCAGAATTTATTCATCCTGTAACAACTGAAACTTTGCACCCTTTGACCAACATCTTCCCAACCGTTGGCAACCACCATTCCACTCTCTGCTTTCATGACTTTGACTTTTTTTAGATTCTACAAGTGAGTGAGATCATGTAGTATCTGTCTTTCTGTGCCTGGCTTATTTCAGTTAGCATAATCTCCTCCAGGTTAATCATATTGTCACAAATAACAGGATTCCCTTCTTTTTCAAGGCTGAATAGTATTCCATTCTGTGTATATATGTTTTCTTTATCCATTCAGCCATCCTTAGTCATTTAGGTTGTTTCCGTATCTTGCCTGTTATGAATAAATGTACAGCATGTTAAAAAAAATTGGATTGTACACTCAAAATTTGCTAAGAGAGTAGATCTTAAGTGTTCTCACCACACACATCAAAAAAATGGTAACTAGTTGAGGTGATGGATACATTAATCCGCTTGATTGTGGCAATTATTTCACAATGATATGCAAACATCACATGAACACTTTGAATGTATACCCATTTTATTTGTCAACTGATATGGTTTGGATAGTTGGCCCCTCCAAATCTCATGTTGAAATGTGATCCCCAGGCCGGGCACTGTAGCTCAGAACGCCTGTAATCCTAGCACTTTGGGAGGCCGAGGCGGGAGGGTCGCTCAAGGTCAGGTGTTCAAGACCAGCCTGAGCAAGAGCGAGACCCCGTGTCTACTAAAAATAGAAACAAATTAATTGGCCAACTAAAAATACGTAGAAAAAATTAGCCAGGCATGGTGGCACACGCCTGTAGTCCCAGCTACTCGAGAGGCTGAGGCAGAAGGATCACTTGAGCCCAGGAGTTTGAGGTTGCTGTGAGCTAGGCTGACGCCACGGCATTCTAGCCCAGGCAACAGAATGAGACTCTGTCTCAAAAAAGAAAG
>CAUYRT010081815.1:0-35007 GCA_963574885.1 Lepilemur ruficaudatus
GTGCTCACACTCAGCACGATGCTAGTGTCACACCGTAGGCACTCAGGAATGCTGCTGGTTTGGTCAAATGAATGCATTTGCTGTAGGCAGGGATGGATTTATAATTGATATTGTCTTAAGTTGGTTCTTAGAAACAACAGAGATGAGAATTTGTGTGCAAGTGATTTATTAAGGAAGTGCTCCCTGGGAGACCAATAAGGGGCTGAGGACACAAGAGAGGGGAGGAAGCCGACCAAGCAGGGGAGCAATGTCACGTCCTGCCAGTGTTGACATCAGTCTGTTCCTGTGGGGGAGCTCTGGAGTGCAAGTTGTATCTCACAGTGGTGCAACCCTGAGACAAGGGGGCTGGGCTTTAATATGCCCACATCCAACAGTCATCGATGAATGGTCACCCCAGGGAAAGGTGGGGGAACACAGAAATGGTAGAAAGGGTCCAGAGTGGTCTGGGTACTGCACCAACATTGTCCACTGTAGATACCGACCAACCTTTGTGTAGTGGACACCGGGTCATCTCTCAGCCATGTTTAAGCAAAGCAGTTCTCAGAACACCTGTTCTCACACAGATTGTTTCTTGTTGACCGGCCTCAAGACACCTTGTGTCTTGCAAACAAGCCAAGGTGCCTTGACCCGCACTCGGGAAAGGGCAAAGGAGGAAACGCACTCGTTAACTCCCTGAGGCAGAGCAGTGAGAACCAGTCCATGTTGAGACGAAAACATTCTGGGAACGGAAAATAGAGGTGGGAAAAGTTGGGGTAGACTGGGACAGATGCCAAAAGAACAGTGTTAAAAATAAAGCGCTGCCAGCAGAGATTGCTGCAGTCTTGTATCATGTCTGTGTGTCTGTCATTTGTTGTCTGTCTTCTGTGTTCAATTCTCCTTCCCAAGTGGAGCCACAAGACCCAGAGCCCAGCAAAATTATTCAAACTAGCCAGTGCTGAGCTGTGTACCCTGTCCTGCCTTGCCTTTCTGTGAGAACCCAATAAAGGCTTAAGGTCATGCGTTCCCCTCCTCCTCCTGCCTGCTGGCTGACCCTGGAGCTTGCCACATGGCCCTGCATGGTGTGGCATGGCCCCTCTCCTGGGAACCATGAGTAATGCAACTCTTCTTTCAAAGGCAGTTGTTCTGTGTCTGTCACTTTACCATACATGAATAAAACAAATCCCAGGTACGAAGCACTCATGTTTAAGTTCTGTTGAGATGATAATATGGGCAAAGGGAAAGCAGTTACCACCCAGTTTCCAATTCCAGCTATTTTACACAATGTATGGCCTTAAGCAAATCTCCAAGACCCAGGAACATCAAGAGATCTGGAAAATAAGTGATTTGTGAATAAATGGATCAAACTAGATAATCTCTGTCTCATTCCAGAATTAATGTTCTATTATTATGTATGCATTAAAAATTCATTTAAAATGCTTCCCATCTTTAAATTAATATTTTTTAATTTAGGAAGCTATTGTTGAATTCAAACTCACCCATTAATTATTAGACCCCCTTGTACAATGGTTCCCAAGCCTTGGTGATCACCAATATCATCTGAGGAATTATTTAAAATTATAGACTCCCAGGCCTTGCCCACAGCCTACTCAGCAAGAATCTATGGTGGTGAGCCCCAGAACTGGTTTATTATAAGAGCTCTATCTATGATTTAAATGATCAGCCAGGTTGGGCACCACTGCTTTAATTAAAATTATTAAGTTTAATTAAAATCATTGCATTTCACAACCACAAATAGATCAAGAACTTGGGATCCATAGGAGAGACAAAAAGCTGAATTTTCCAAAGAATTCTGTTTATACTGTACAGGCAAAAGTAACCATAACGGTGACCCTAGATCTCTGAGGTCCATATAGTTAAGTGACTTTTAAAAGGTTAAGGAACAGGTAAGTAGCAGAGGTGGGGCATGAACCAAGTTCATCTGAGGTCAAATCCAATGCCATACCCACTCTATCACCAAACGAGCTCATCATTCAAATTTATGCAATAACTACTTGATCAAGCATCTATGTTGAAGACCCTATCCCATATGTAGTAGTAGCTGACATGTTTTTGAGTTCTGATCATATGTCTTAGCAAGCACTTAACAAGAATTACCTAATCTACAGTATAGGCCTATGGGGTAGATACTAATGCTACCCCAATTTTATACATGGAACAACCAAGGCACAGAGAGGATAAGCAACTTGCCCAAGGGCACACAGCTAGTAAGTGACAGGATGAAGATCAGAACCCAGGTGGTCAGCTCTCAAACCTGAGCTCTATGAACACTAAGCAATACTGTGTAGAGAACATTTGTCGCACACCCTGGAGTTGAGGGTGCGACATGTATTACCTTCTTTAATCCTCCTGAGCAAACAGGCTCAGGATCTAGAGCCACTTATCCAGCATCTCACAGGGTGGTAAATAAACTGGTTTAACAGTGTGTCAGAAAACAGTAATGGATTTCAACGAAAAAGGAATATATTGGCTCAAATAACTGGAAAGTGCAGGGATAGGACCAGTTTCAGGTACAGCTTGATTGGAGGGTCCACATGATGCCATTTCAGGACCTGATTTTCCTGGGCTCTGCTTCAGCTATCTCTGTGTTGATTCCATTCTCTGTCCCCATGCACAGCTTCATAGGAAGACCCAGTTAATCAGAAAACAATCTACTTCCCAGTAGCTACAAAGCAAAGTTTTTACCCTGAGACTACATGCCCATGACTGAAACAATCACAATAAGCATGACTGCCTTAGCCAGGATGCAGAGGCTGAGAGCCAAAAATAACAGATGCCCACTGCAAATCAAACCCAGCTTAGCCTGCCTCCTACAAATAACATGTTATTTGTGAGTGCATTGGTGTGTTGCTGTTAGATTCCCACAGTGCTTTCTTCATACCATCTCCAGTTTAAAAGCTTTTCACTGAAATCCAAGGAGAAGAGCATGTGGTTTAGCTTTCAGTTGTGTTGCTGTTGAGGAATCGTGTCCCTGTCCACCTGTGTCCTCAGGTCCACACTCCCTGTGCTGCATGAGGGCCCTGCAGGTCATGGGGCTGTCTGGGAAGAGGCTGTCACTCTCCGTATGTAGATGCTCCCTCTTGCCCCGAGCATTGCTTGTACCGTCGCTGCTCAGGGAGCAGCGACGCGGGTTCCTTCTCCTCTCAGGTCCCACCCTCCTCTTTAGGTTTTGGGGTCTGCTCAAGGCTCTGGCCAGAAGGAGCTACAGGGTCCTTTAATCTAGTACAAACCAAAGTCAGTGCAGGTGTTGCTTCTCTTCCAATCTCTTGTAATCTTTTGCTGCGAAATCGGGAGACCAGAGAGAAATCCCTGCTCTCTTCAAACTTCTGACTTTCAGACACGTGACTTAGTCTTTCCACACCCCAAAGGCCTACATTTTTGTAAAGCAAAAGCCAGGAGGAGATCAAGGCTACTTCCTTGCCTCCTCTTTCTCCTGAGGTATGAACAGCAAAGAAGAGAAAGGAAATAGCAATG
This sequence comes from Lepilemur ruficaudatus, assembly GCA_963574885.1. Lineage (NCBI taxonomy): Eukaryota > Metazoa > Chordata > Mammalia > Primates > Lepilemuridae > Lepilemur > Lepilemur ruficaudatus. The sequence goes on from CAUYRT010081815.1 coordinate 3,472, forward strand.
GCTAAACATGTCAAAAATATTTCCCCACCACTCTGCCGTCTATCAAGTGCCTACAGTGTGCCAGGATGTAGACTGGGCACTTTGCACATCTCTTTTGTTTTTCACAGTTATCTACTCTGTCACCACTGCACGAACAAGGAAACCAAATCTCAGGGAGGTGAAGTGACTTGCCCACCTACAAACGGCTGCCCCTGGGCTCATGTGCCCTCAGATCCATTCTTCAGCCACTTCCGGTTCTTTTGGGTATCAGCTGACTGACAGCTGGCTTGGCCAATAGGAGGCTCCGATGGGAGATTAGAGGGTGGGGATGAGGAAGAAGCCAGGGTACTTACCCCGCTTCTCTGGCAGCTGCTGAGTTTTCCCTGGGGCTCTAGCCCCCACTAGACAGGCACTGGGGTCCTAGCTTCTGGGTCCCTGCTCTGGGCTATGGTAATGGAGATCACCAACCATCTAGGTTTACCTGAGAATAAGGGTTTCCTGGGACGCAGGGCTTTCAGTGCTAAAATTGAGACAGTTGTCAGCAAACTGAACGATTGGTCACTCTAGTGGTAACATCACCTCCTCCTCTTCACCTCTCTGCTGAACAGGGTGGCAGTGGCTGCCTGCAGTTGGCCTCTGAGTCTCTCACTGTCCCATGTGTGGTGGCTTATCGGACACCGTCACCTGTTCCACCCATTCCCTTCATTAAATTCCTTCTGTTGTAAATACTTGAACTTGTTCCTGTTTACCTGGTTGGAACAGGTTTTTATTCTGGTGTTTGCTTTCTCTCCTTTGCTCTTCATACCTCAGGGGAGGGCTGGGATGGGGAAAACAGCCTGTGAGTTTGGTGCAGCTACCCAGCTAGTAAGTGCAAGGGTTATCTTTACCAAAGGCTGCGCCCTTATCACAACATCATATACAACCAGAAGAACGGAGCGCTGCAGCTTAGGGGAAGAGGTTTCTCCGCACCTGCCTGTCCCCGCCTGTATAATTTCACCATCAGGGAGTATAATTTTATTTTACCTTTGCTTTGAAGGATTAAGTTATAGTAACGCAATTCACAAGTGAGATATTTTTAGATCAAGCAAGTAAAACACAGCTTCTGTGTGCTCCTCTGGAGTGGGAAGGAAAGAGGGGGAGGTTGCTGTTCACTGCTTTGTGGAGTGCTGCTGAGAGACCAAAACTTCTGTTTCAAAAGGAAGCAGTGATTACACTTATGGTGATGGCAGAAGCCTCCCAGACATAGGCTGGGAGCTCTATTTATTGGTTGTGAGTACAAATCTGTGGATACTTCCCAACTGACCAATAAAATGACCCCCACAGTGGATTGCATCTGTAATTCACAATATGTGTACAGCTATTGCTATAGTAACAAGAAACTGGGACTTTTCCCCCTTTTCTTTCTTTTTTTTTCTCTCTAAGTTCCTTTTTTGAGATCAAATATACATTCTATATTTGAAAGAAAACTACTCAAAAGCAAGAAATATGGTCTTAGATATTCAGATGCAATATAGGCTCATCTGAAATACCTTACAAAATAGTGATTTCAGGCATATGTTAATTAGTTAAAACTAGAATTTACTGGCGGTGAATTGTACATACGTCAAGGCAAAAGAATGTCCTAAAGTATGTTTCAGATCAATGTGCCTCTGATTCATATTTAATTTTCTTGGAAATATTGAAACATAGACCATGCTTATTGCTGAGCAATCAGCTACCAAGTTGAATCCAACAGCTTCTAAAAGCAAGAGGTCTGATGTGTCCAAGTTCACAATAGCCTACTTCCGGATTTTATTTCAGTTAGACGAGTCATCGAGCAGCCTGAACTTAGAAGAGCACAGCAAGAAATTCCCTTGTTTTTTTCTTCCGTCACTGTCCCTAAAGGAGCTATAGGATGGCCCTGTTTCTTGTCCCTTCAAGACATCTAATGTAGAAGCCATAGCTTTCCTGCCATTTTCAGGTATGAAAACTGCAGTCTGGTTCAGTCACTTTAAAACTTCGATCCAACCTAATGTTCAGGTCCTCCTGCCTGGGGAGCTAGCCTTAGGAACCAGTGTTGGGAGGGCATGTGGTCAGTTTCCCCTAGGATTGGAGCAGAGGGAGAGGGATGGGGAAGGGGACAGTGCCTCCACTTGCCCAAATGATTCTGGTCCCACTTGGTTGTCAACGGCCCCCTGCAACCCCCCGATTGCATAACTGTCTGACCTGTGAGATCTGCTCTTGCCTCCTCCTGCCCTGTCAGCTCCCACGGGACTCTTGTTGCAGTGGTCTCTTCACCTGGTGACCTGTGACCTTGCATAGGCTCTTAGCAAGATGGCTCAAGCCTGGCTGCTCTCCAAAGTAGCCACCTGACCCATTCTTTTATGCCAGATGGTAAAAGGGGAATTCTCCCTGCTCTGCCGCCACTCCCAATTCTTTTCTCCTGGTCCAAAAAGCACAGAGGAAAGATCTGCACAGAATGAATGTCTGGTTCTGTGCCCCAGGCCCAATCCTTGGAACATTTCTCTTAGAGCCTACTTTCATGTGGCTCGGGGTGGAGCGTGGAAGGTTTCCTTTCATTTCCCTGGGGAAAAGCCACTGCATCCCTCTCTGCAGACTGCCAACTCTCTAACCTATGACTTTGCAAACATCTCCAGATTTCTGTTTAAAATGAAGGACTGGGCTCATGGTAGCAGGCCTGGTTTTGCTTCTGTTTAAGGAGTTATGTCCTACTTCTCCTGGTTACTTACTGTTTTTACTTTGAGGACTTTAAATGCAATCAAACATAATAAGAACAGCTCCGTTCAACATTCTATTACATAAATCTTGAACCTTTTTAATAAAAGTATTGTGAAAGACTGTTTTTCCCAAACTGATCCTACTAAGTAGGTCCTCATTGCCAGTTCAGGTGGCCCTCAGCTGGCAGCGGGTACCAGGGCAGCACCCTTTTATCAGACCCTCCCCCAAGTGCAATCACCCCCAGCGGGGAAGCAGGCTTCTTCTCCCAAGGCTGTTAATCAGCGTAAGTGCTCCTTTTTTTTTTTTTAACACGCACAGGGAGTGCATACAGTGGAGTCCTGGTCTGGGTTGGCAAGGGAGGGCTTTCTGCTGAGAGGAAAAAGACTAGGTCTGAGCCCTCAGGGTGCACTGGTGGCCTTGGGAGAGTGGGCGGGGTAAAATGTGGCACCAAGCTGTGGGGACATCCAGGCCAGGGTTGGACTGTGCTGAGGGCCAGGGAAACAGCTCTGGATATATGTAACTTATTCTCAGATTGCTCAGGAAAAAAATTACATATATATTTATGAGTGTATGTATATCCAAACTTACATACGTGTGTGTGTGCACAAAAGGAGAGAGAGAACCAATGATAAAGCAAGTGGGGTAACATTAACAACAGGTGAATCTGGGTAAGGAGATTATAGGTGTTCTTTGTACTATTTGTATTTTTGCAACTTTCTATAAATTTAAAACTATTTCCAAATAAATTTTTTAAAGAAGAGACCCTTTGAATCTCTGCTATAGATAAGGTGATAAGTGAACTTTGTTCACCTCCCTTCTTTTTCTCTTCCCTGCCATTCTTCTGCATGATAAATAATGTTTACATTCTCTTCTGACATCCCAATTTCCACATTTGCTTTAGACTTGATATTACAGTTAAATGTCACTACCAGTCCTCTTTCTGTGTTTTTTTTTAAGTCATCTCTTGATTGGTTGAAGGTTCTTCTAATGATTCCTTAAGAAGCAGTCATGGGAAAAATATCCCTGAGTTCTTGCGTTAAAAAACTTTTTTTTTTTTTTTTATGTAGCCTTTCTGCTTGAAGAGCAGCTTGCCCAAAGATAATATCCTTGATGCACGCTTTTTAGAAATGGCTTCATTGTCCTCTGGTAGTAAATATAACTGGAGAAACCTGCAGTCAGCTGATTTTCTTTTACCCCTAAAGAAAAAAGCTTGGTCTTTTTTCTCTTGTCTGTCCAAAACCTTTTTTGTTGCTATTTTAAAGTCCAATTACTTTAATAGGATATGTCTTTGAGGTGACTGATCTGGGCCAACTTTCTCTGGCACACACGTTTCAATGTATAGATTTCAGTCTCCAATTTCAGGAAGATTCTCTTGAATTATCTTTTTGAATATGTATTATATTCCATTTTTTAAAAAAGAGACTAAACGTATGCATGTTGGATGTCCTTTGCCTTTTTTCCATAGCTATCATGGGATGGAGTAGAGGCTCTTTTCCCGGGTTGGCTGCTGTTGGCTCCTAATTCCACGCACTTGTTCAAGTGCACATCATCCTGCCAGAATCAAGCCTCAGCCCTCCAGTAATGCACTTCCCTCTCTCCTGTCATCAGAATGAGCAGTTGTTCCTGGCTGCACTGTCACTAGAAAGGGGCTGCATGAGGAGTAAGGGGTTCCCTTCCCATGGGTTTATAAAGTCCTAAGACTCAATGTTTCCATATCTCTGTGTGACAAATTATCCACTGAGAAGTACAAACACAATTTTATGGTTAGTATTTTCAGTCGTTTGTTTTGTTTGGTTTTTTTTGAGATGGGGTCTCACTCTGTCACCCAGGCTGGAATGCAGTGGCATGATCATAGCTTGATGAAGCCTCAAACTCCTGGGTTCAAGCCATCCTCCCACCTCAGCCTCCTGAGTAGCTGGGACTACAGGCATGTACCACTATGCCCAGTAATGTTTTTTAATTTTTAGAGATGGGGTCTTGCTGTATTGCCCAGGTTGGTCTCAAACTCTTGGCCTCAAGCAGTCCTCCCTCTTTGGCCTCCCAAAGTTCTGGGATAACAGGCCACTGCGCCTGATGGTTAGTATTTGTTGATACATACCCTGTTCTTTGTACTTTCCATTCACACTAATGCAATGCAAAAAAGAACTCTGGACCCCTGTTCTCCTTTTAAGTTTCAGAACTTCAGTTTCATCATCTATAAAATGAGGTCAATAAAATATATCTTGTGGGATTCTTGTAAGGATTAGCAATAAGATATATAACCTTCAACTATGGTTTGTGTCATACAGGAGGAGCCTGACAGCTGGATAGATGTTGATCTTTCTGTCATCTTACCTTTTTGCTTCACTCTTTTATATTTAGAGAGAACCAGTCTCAATAGAAAGCAAAAATGACTTTTGCCAATTTAGTCTATCCCAAAGTTGACAGAATTATAGAAAACAGTTTAAAAGACAGTCTCCCATTTGATTTTAGCTCAATTTAAAAACCTCAAATTTTACTGCACTCTTCTTCCAATTTTAAATCATATTTTTAAAAACAGAGTAGGAGAAATATTTATGTTTATTACTGTGATAAAACATTAATCTGTTTAAGAAAGATAATTTGAAAAATGGTTTTGAGAAATCATAAAATATAGAGCAGTAAGATCCAACAAGACATAGTGAAAATAGTACAGGGTTTGAAGTCAGAAATGCCAAGCCATGTGACTTGGGATTTAGCTACAGAACTCTTTTGAACTTCAGATTTCTAATCTGTAAAATGTCACTTATTTATTCATCTCATAGGACATTGGATTAAATGAAATAAGAAATATGAAGAAGCTATACAATTTTAATTATTATCTAGTATGTGTTTCAAAGTATTAATATTATAAAAATTACTCTATGATTTCACTATTCATGTTTGTGAGTCTGATTCCTATAGTTTCATATTCCCTAGGGCTCAGGTTGGGAGCTATTCAGAGCAGCAATGATTACCTTTGCCTACGTGTTATCTAAGCACCTGGGAGCTAATAAGGGAGGCAGGCATACCCTAATTGCAGCACACTTTTCAATAATGTATTTTAAGTCTGTTAATGTTCCCTTTGCATGTAGAGTTTCAGCACGTGGTCAGACCAGGCGGCATCCTCAGATCAGTTCAGCTGGCACTAAGGCCTAATAAGGAAATGAAACCAAAGAACCCTGGGAACAAGACTCCTTTCACCCATAAATCTTTACTGTTGCAGCTGGAGAAACATCTTTACCAACTGTCATTTCCCAAGCTTTCCATAGCTAACTATTCACACGTGGTTCCTGCATTCAGCCAGTCACCTGTCATCCAGAATTATTCTGAGAAAAATGCATTTCTTTGAAAATTTCTTTGGGTATGAAATTCTTATAAGCTCTGTGAAATCATGTCTTGCAGGATTCCAGGTGTGATAGCTTACTGTGCTGATCTCTGAATAACGCAATTATCAGGAGATGTATTTTTACAAAGACATTGGGAAGTAGTTTGGTGTTTTCTACATATCACATTGTAGGGACATGTGAAATCAATGGTGCTACCATTTTTGCTCTTCTCATCTGTGACTTTAGCCCCAGTGCACAGCCATTCTTCTGTGAGCTCGCTGTACCCAAGATAAGCCATATGTCATCCATGATGAAGGTGTTCTTAAACTACAGCTATCACTCATTCTTCCTGGGGCTATTCAACATCTGCTGGGTTTATTTTATTAACATATTTTAAAGGCAATCTTTTCATGTATCTACAACTCAACTCACACTTGAAAGAAAAATTGATGGAGTTGAAATCACTGTACTGAGGAAAGTTTCTAGAATGTCCAGTATTTCCTGACTTTCAAGTCCGAACAGGTATGTTATGATGACTGTATGGTTGCATGATAAACTCCTGTTTCTATCACGTTTGCATCAATTTACAGTTTTGGAACCCTGCTTAGCAATGAGCTGTCTAATGGATCGAGGATATAACTTGCCAACAGCACCAGAAAAACGTCTTCTACATAATGACACTATACCTAAACAAAACAGGCTTTGCTATTATCCAGGGATCAAGAAGACACTTCTCCCCAAACCCCTCCCTTTCCATAATTCTCTGACTGATACTTTTACAATTTGAACTAATCATGTGGTTTGTAGCATCTGGTTTGCATGATTATGATAGAAGTGTGTGATAAAAGCATTTGGATTGAATAAAAGTAGAGAATATATAAAATAATGACTTGTATTAGTGAATGAATTATTGTCTATATGTTCAATTTATTCCCGCGTAAGGATTTTAATGAAGAGATGCTGAAAGATTGCACATATGTTTGACAGATAATCCAAGTGCTTATATTGCAAAAATGAGGAGTTGACTTGACAAGTGTGCTTTCACAATGAATAACCAGAGCATCCATCAAAACAAAGGCCAATGCCGAGGAGAAGGTGTGCACAACCACTGTATTAGCCCACGTCAATAGATGCTGCAGACTGACGGAAAGATCCGATGTAGGCACCATTGGAACTATTCGAACAGGGCTTACTTATCAGAGACCACCAAAGGTGTCAGCATAGTCAGGACACACAACAGTAAGACCACCATCAATGACTGCCCAAGCTGCACACTGTCCAACCCTGAGACACCGTTTGATTGCAATGCACTGTGACTGGAACCCTCTGTAACTTGGTACTCCTGCTAGGCAGAGAGTTGCATTATCTCAAGCAGTTGTAGCCTCTGGACTCACCCCCTATATCTCTCTACATGGTTTCAAAGTAGCAGATGATAGTCTTTGAGTAAGTTACTTTCTAGAAGCACAACCACATCTCTCTAAGTCCAGCTTTATATGCACCAGCCTGGCATATTTCTGTATGCCATTTCTGTATCCTTCTGTCTCACAAAGATACATTCCAGAGGTCACCATATGCAAGCCAGGTACATCCCATCGGTCTCTGTGTTATGTAATGCATAACACACAGCTTGCTCAGGTATAAACAGAAGCCTCATTCATCACTCTCACTTGTTCCAGGCTGGTACATCCTGGCCTGGGAACATTCTCAGTCCTGCAGATTGGGCCATTTTCCCAGTCTCTTGGAGCCATGCTAACAAGCCTTTAGACTAGCTGAGTTTATCCTGAATGCTGAAATGCAAGGAGAAAAATGGGACCATGTGTTCCCACGCTGGCTTTATAACATAAGGGACCAGAGAAAGACAACTTCGAAGAGGACTCCATGCTGAAATGATGCTATGCTCCTCATCTGCATATTAGCCAATGAGAGCAATCAGCTTTAGTCTGTCTATGACATAAAGGAAGCTTTGGGAGGTGGGAATCACATGGGCTTTAGAAACTTGCAGAAATGAGTTTGAATCCTGGTACATCTGAGCCCCTGCCTTAGACTGGGTCAGATGCTTGGCCTCCGTGATGATATTTTTCCACCTATGATACTGTAATAACACTTAACACCCAGGTTTAATAATAGGATTAATGAGCTTTGTATAGAGATCCTGGCACAGTTCCTGGCATGTGGTAGGTGACTAATAAATAGTACCTATTAATTTTATTATAAGAATGAACTATACATCATGGGAACAATTGCATGACACTAAATGAAAGAGTATATGTATGTGTGTGCACTTATAGCATTATATTTTTATAGCAAGTTTGAAAATTAAATTAATCTTAATTATGCAAGTTAATAGAAGAATACATTCTACTTTAAAAAAATAGAACTTTAACTGCATTATAGATGAAGTTAAAATTTTACTTTGACCATGCTCTACTAACCCCCATTAATTCCATTTTCTTCTCTACCTCCTAGAGGCAATCAGTACCAGGAGAATTTTATATTTAAACACACACGTGTATAAAAGCATATGGTTTTTAAAATTTTGTATTTAATATCAGTATTAAATGCTGTAATACTATATGTACAATATTAGTACTGTTGTAGTCTGTTTTACTCAGCATTGTTTTTAAGATCTACCTACCCCCATGTCATTATGCTTAACTTAACATAAATCCAGTGCATTCTTTTTAACTATTGTTAAACATACCACATTTTATTTATGAACATACCACATTTTATTTATTCATTCCTGATAAATGCAATCTATATCCCACTTATAGATGCACTTTTAAACTGCTTCTAATGTTTTCCTATTACAAATAATGTCATGAACATCCTTGGCACAGGTACAAATTTTTGTCAGGATATATGCCAGAAATAGAACTCTTAGGTATAAATATTTTAAATTTTACTGGCAACTGGCAAATTCCTCTCTAAAGTGATCATATCAGTTTACATTTTTCCCAACAGTTTAAAACTATTTCTGTTTCCTCAGGTTCTTGATGATGTTTAAATTTTTACCAGTCTGGTTAAGGAAAAAAATGTTTTTTAAAAAACTTAACTTTTTTCTATATATTCCAGATACGACTCCTTTATTATGTGGTCTGTAAATATTTTCTTCCAGTATGTCACTTATTTTTTCACTTTTTAATGGATCTTTGTGGTCTAGAAGATTTTAAAATCTGAGGGAGGCACATTTGCCAATGTTTCTTAATTGTTTTTGCTTTTTATGTCTTAAATATACTTGACAATTATAAACATATTCTTTGAATTTACATTTTAATTTTGCTTTATATTTAGGTCTACAATCCAGTTGGATTTGCTTTTTGTAGTGATCTAATTTGTTTATTCCGTGTATTATTAAACCAGTTGTTGCGAACCCGTTTATTGAGAAGTCCGCTCTTTCTTCCCTTCCACCCTCATATAACAAGAAACCATATATGAATCTCACGCTGTGTTCTTTCTTTTGGTCCATTAATCTAGTTGTCTATTCCTGCATCAATACTGCTTTATTTATCCCATCTTTGTAATAAACTTTGGTATCTGGTAGGATAACCAGCTCACCTGACTTCTTTTTCAGAATTGTTTCGATTATTCATCCATATTTAGTATTCTATGCAAATTTTAGTGTATCACCTACCATGAAAAGTCTGATGGAGATTGTGAATGGAATTCCATTTATTTTATGTATTAGTTTGAGGAAAAGAAACATTTTAATAAGAATGTGTCTTCCTGTCAATGGTCATGGTCTCTCATCCTTTGTTTGGATTTTATTTCATGTCCTTCAATAACATTTCATAATTTTTTCTGAAATATAGTCTAGTTTTCTTATTAAGCATCATTTCTTGTTACTTCATTGTCTTTGTTGCTATCATAAATAGGATTTTCTAAATGGTAATTGCTTGGGGATTTTTGTATGTTGGCTTCATATTAGACCCACTTTCAGACTAATTCAGGTACTTCCAATAGTTTTCCATTCATTATCATGTATTTTCATTATCATGTATATAAAAAATTATATTATCCATAAAAAGAAAGTTTTTATTTCTTTTTTTTCTAATCATTATACCTGTTATTTCTTATTTTTGACTTATTGCCTTATCCCAATGCAATTGGCATTTTATTAGCCATGACACCAGCATCCTTATTTCATTCCTGGCTTTACTTGCAATGCCTCTAATGTGTCACCTTTAAGTACAATCTTTGCTAGATATTTCTGGTAAATACATTCATCAGGCTAGGGAAGATTTCTTCTATCCGTAGTTTGCTATTGTGTGTGTGTGTGTGTGTATTTTAATAATCTATGGTTATTGAATTTTGAATTTCTAATTAGTTCTTCTTTTTAACTGCTCATAAATTGTTTCCTGGGTGCAATATTTTCCCTGATCTCTCTCATGATAGCATTAGATTCATTTTAAGCATCCTGTTCTTAATGCTTTATTAGCTATTTTTTCAGACTTGGGCTCTGTGTTTTGTTTTTCTTTTGTTGGGTGGCTTTCCTCAGTCTGTCACTCTTAACTTTGAGTTTATGTCTCTGCTGTGATTTCTGCAGATGGACAGCTGCCTCTATACATGAAGCTTGCCTGGAGGGAAGAGCTGGGTGACTGGGATCCACAGGCTTTACAGGAGTGCAAGGGGAGGGCAGCATGTCCTTGGTGGGATGTCTTGGCACCTGGTCTTCTGAGCTTAACTGTTCCTGTTTCTCCACCTGTCACCAAGGGCTTGGCTCTCTGTCCTAAGAATTGCTTCTCCTGGAAAAAGACACTGCTCTCACAGTTTCCTAGCCCTGAAATAGAGAGCTAGAGATGATAGAGACAGAGACAGAGACAGAGAGAGATTCTAAGGAGCTCACCAGCCCAATAGATTTTACTGCCAAAACCCCATTAAGCCTCCTTCTGATTATGCCTAGGCCTCATCCAGGTGCTGATATTGTTCTCACTCTCTCTCCCCTGGGCTCTGCACATGTTCAGGGTTGCCATTTAGCTCTTTAAAATCTGATCTTATTTGTTTTAAGTAATTTAGAGATTCATCACAATTTTTGAAAAATTTCATTCTTTTACGGGAGCTGTGACTATGTATTTGTGTGTGCACACAAATATATATACACATACATACTTTCATTTCTAGGTTTTGTTCAGCATGTTCAGTGTGTGCTCGGCCTGCTATTTTGAAACCAGAGCATCCTCTCTTGAACTCAGAAGTATTTGTATGCTGGGGAATTTTCCTACACTTGAATCTGTTGCCTGGAATTACACAAGACATTGAAGGGCAGCTTCAAATATGATTTGATCTCAGAATGGCCTCTGCCAATCTAAATAAGGAGGCAGAGGTTGACCAATTTGAAAGCTACCTGCAAATTGTTGTGTTGGCATGTCACTGACTCCATTTATTAGCGCTGTGACCTTGAGTAAATTATTCAATATCTCTGAGCCTCACCTGAACAGTTGTGAGGGTCAAGTAACAAATGTATGTGAAGGTAGTTTATCATCAGTTAAACAAGTACATGGAAATGATCATTGTTGGCATTGCCCCATTATCTTTAATTTCTCATCTGTCGCACCTCAATCTTCAAGTTTTTCACATGTTGTCAACACAGTTACCTACTTATATAGAAGTGTATGTGATGGAAATATTTCCATGTTATTCCAGAAATCTGCCAACACATAGTTTTGAATGTACAAATCATGTTGACTGAGAGAAGTATAGCGCTGTGGTGTTTAGTATGGATTTTAGAATCAGGCAGACGTGGGCTCTAATCCTCACTTGCTTACTTCCTAAATCCTTTATTGAGACAATCACAACTCGTTGGCAGTAATGCAACATGTGGATTCCTTGACACTTATTCCTGAAATAACTTCAGATGACTTGCAGGATTAGGGGACCATCTCTGTGTCTCATTAAAATCCTGTGTTTGAAAGGATGGTGCAACTGATTAAGAATGTCTTAAAGAAGATTATTGGAATATCCTGACAAGAAGACTTTTCTGGGTTCTCATTGCTCCACGTGTCAATCTTTTATTGAACCTATCATTCAATCTTGCTAAATTGCCAGCGTAGCTCCGTATCTCCCTATGCAGACTTACTGAAGATTTACCAGATGAAAAAAGAATGTGTCCTGGATTCCTGCTCTATCTGCAGCAGGGTGGGGGGGTCACCTTGTGTCAGTCTTTATTGGAAACTACAGAGCTGAGTCTTGCCTCTATTGAGGTCAGGAGTCCTGTGTATAATGAAGTTCTTGTGGCAACATCATATTGATCAACAACGAAGGTCTTTTCCAGAGCGAGGGGATCTCAGTCACATCGCCTTCTATTGCCAGTTCTGTAGGGTTTTGTTTGTTTGCTTATTATGCTTTGAGTGTTTGTTTATTAGGCTGTATTTCCTAGCAATATTCAGGAACACAATGTCAGGACACAATAATTTGCTCTTTTCAAACAGTGAAATTGCTAGGGTATTCTATATGCTTGAGAAAGATGATGGAACTAGATACCTTTCAGGTTTCTTCCAACACTGAAAATCTATAATTCTACAATGAATTAACATAAATTACACACAATAGGACATCCCTTTACTGATTCAATGATAACTCTGGTTAAGAGGTCCTTGTGTGTGACAGGATTTCTCTTTGGTACTCCTTGCAGTTACAGACAACAAAAAGGATGATTTGGCACTGAGTAGTTTTGAAGAAATAAAAATTAATTTATTGAAAAAACCCATTTTTTGAAATTTTACTGCTCTTCTGTGTGTGGGTTTGAAATTTTTTTACAGGAAATTGTGTTTTGTTGTCCTCCTAATACAGCATTTTCCTATGACTAATAATAGCTATCATATTTGTTAAGGGTCATTGAATATAAGCAGTGCTTAACATGCAGAGACCTAAAGCATCAAATAGCCCCTGCTCTCACTGTGCATTACCAGTGGCAAACTCATGACATTCTGATTTGGTAATGAAACTTGTCAGTCAAAGAAAACACTAGTAATATCTATTATTAATCATCAGGCACCTAGGATCTTGAAACCTAGATAATTGAATTCTAATTAATGGGAAGTAAGATATAGTGACAAATGATCCACAAAATCAATCTGGAGCCTAAACTGCCTCCAAAGCCGTGTGGTTCCATGGCATGGTGGAAAGAGCATGGGACATCCAGAGGTCACACTCCCTAGGAACTGTGCAACCTCACTGAAGGGAATGTGTCTGAGCCCTTCAAATGAAGATACTACCTCTCTAAAGTGCTTCATTAGGATTCTTGTATCAGTTGAAAAATAGACATGCTATCACTTTGGAAATGACTGTTATGAGCTCATTATGAACTTTCAGAGCAATTCGGAGAGTGCATTGCTCTCCAGACGCAGACCAGGCTGAAACAACCATCATGAATTCATCACAGACTGAAATACATGCATTTAGCTATAAGCTCTCATACTTGTGATGTCGTAATTACATCGTTATGATAAAAGCTCTTGAAATAATATATTTTATTTCCAGAAATTGATTTGGTAGGAAATCCATCCCTACAGTTTTTTCTATATCTTTCTTTCGCTTATCTTCATGCATTGCTCATTGGACATGCATTTACTCATCCTGTTATTTGTCAGCCAAACACTTCCTGAGCTCTGCTGTTTAGCAGGTACTGTGCTACGTGCTGGAGATACCAAATCTTACAGTACAGAGCCCTCATCCTCAGAGAACTTGCTGGTGTGTTTGCTAAGCTGTTTTATGTTTTACATTCCCTAGGGAACAGAAATGCACTTGGGCATCAAGTACAACTGCACCAGGAAGGATTTGCTGTAATGGAAATTGTTGTCTGGGCACTGGAAGTATCCAGCATCACTCATAGACCAGGATATTGATTTGTCCTTCTGCAAAAAGTGCTAGCTGCCCCTCCACCACTATGGTGACAGGATGCTTTTCCATCTTACTTCTACCTTCAAAGTTACCAGTATAAACCATGAGCTTCTGGCATCTATGGTGAGATTTGAGCTGGAATCTTAGCGCTGCTGACTTGCTCTGAGTCCACCACCAGGCATCACACACCCCACATTCCCCAAAAGGTAGTTATGTGCAACCCAAAGTCCTGGTTTTCTGGATGCAGGGAACATACATTCATTCAAGTTTTTCAATTAATAAGGGCTTGTAATAAGTCTATGTGTGGTGATAGTCGAAGGTAACAGGAAAAGACAGGACTCTTGGTAACAGGAATCGCACTGCGGGCCCCACAAAAGTGGAACCTGAAGTCCAATCAATGCTCAAGCCTTCTCTAGGGACCAGGCCACTTGTCTGCCCGGCAGCTTCAGCACACGGGTCCTACCCGATGCCCTGCCATTAGTACACACCACCTACTTCTGTCCTGCGTCCTTTCCTGTGGTTCTCCTTACTGCTCTCTCTGCTGCTTCCCCTATGATTCATTCATCTCTTCACAGTGTTTGTCATGTGAGGCTACTTCATAGGTCAGTGAACACTTTATGGATAGGGGGCCTTGGGATGAGGTATCCAGTAGCTGGGCCTGGGGCAGGGCAGCAGAACAGAGCTGTGTGATCCTCAGCAAGGGAGTGAGCGCCCTTGGAAGCTGTCACCCTGTGTGGTGGCCCACCTCCCACTGTCTCCCAGGCCCCGATAGTAGTCAAGAGTCTCCTGCTTCCACTGTCTTCTCCCTACAGCCCCTCCTCACCCAGAGCCAGTGTAGCACATTTAAAACCCAGCTCAATCATCTCATTCTTCTGCTCAAAATTCTCCATCTGAATAAAATCTAAACTTCTACCTCTAAAGGATCCCACATCATCTGTTCCTACGATACTTCTTGGCCCATATCTCCTGCCACTCTGCCCCTTTCTCCCTCTGGCCCAGCCACACTGGCCACCTTGCTGCCCTTCAGGACACCCAACCCCTCCTCAGGGCCCTTGCACAAGATGTCCTCACTCTCTGACATGTGGAGTCAGGGAGTAAGAGTGAGTCTCCTCTTGGACATCCACCTGCTTACTGCCTCATTTCACTCAGGGCTTTTCTCAGAAAAGCATTCTCTGACCCTTTCTCTAAATTATGATCCTTCTACCTATCACCATCTCCTTGACCTCTTTGTACTGCATATCTGCTTCTTTATGTGTTTATTGGCTACCTTTTCCACTAGTATTTAAACTCTATCATGACAAGGAAGTCGTTGCTTTGATTTACTCATATTCCACAATGCTTAGCACATAGTAGGTGCTCAATAAAGATTTGTCAAATAAATGTATAAATGAATGCATTAAAGGGTCCTGTACACATGAATGGGCTGTAATTGATGTTTCCAGAGAGGCTACTGGAGGAGATGACGAGTAATTCTAAAGCTAGTGATAAGCTCTAAGATTCATGCAAAGCAATGAGTTCTACCATATATACTTTGGGCAATTGTAAAAATCTTGACTCTTTTTTGAGACCTGGAGGCTAGAGAAAAAGGCATTCTTGTTGGGAGTGTATGCATAGATCAGAAGGGATGAGAAAACATGATGTGTTTGGAGCAACTCCTTATCACGATGCCTTCAGTTGCAAATAACAGAGAACCCAAACCTGCATTGGCCTAAGCAATAAGGAAACGTATTGGCTCACCTGGAAGGAAGCTCTTAAGTAGGGCATGTTCCAAGAGCAGTGCATCAGGCCTCCAACACTGCTTTTTGGGGGTTCCCCTGGCTCTGCCCTCCTTCCTTGATTAGCTTCATCCTCATACTTGCAGCAAGATGGCTACAGAAGGTCTAGATGCCACATCCAGCAACAGCAATGTCTAGAAGCAAAAACAGCTATTTTTTCCTTAGGCCTATTTTAAATAATTTTTAGAACACCACCAGCAGATTTCCTCTTACTTCCTGTCAGCCAACACTGGATCACTTATGCTTTCCTAGATAATCTTTAGAAAAGAGAATTCAGGCTTTAGCATGACTACCATGACTGGCTTTGACAAATTACCTCAGGGGAAAAACCTTTAGAGAGTCAATGGCTATTACCACTGGAGCTTGGGGCTAAGGGAGGAAAGAGGTGGAGAGGCATGAATATTGAAAGGAAGTAGGGGTCAGAAAATACATCTTCGATGTCTTGCTACGGAGTTTGAACATTACCGTAAGGACTACTGATGAGCAATGAGCAATTTTAATCAGGGAAGTTGTAGAATCAGTCTCCTGGTTTATAAGGGTTACTAAGATGGCAGCGTGGAGAATGGATTGGAGGGAGAAAGACTGAAGGCAGGGGAGGCAACTTAGATCATTGCAGTGATACAAGTGAGAAATACAGAGTTTGAACTAAGTGAATAGTACCAAGGTTGGATTTGAAAAATGTAAGGAGATGCCAGAATTCTGGACCCATGCAGCAGCGTCTGGTGACTGGATGGATGTTGGGGCTGAGGCAGAGGAAGATGGAGGGATGAGCTGAGGTTTGGGCATGGGTAGTTGGGTGGAGAGTGGAATAATGCACAGAAATAGGACATAAAAGGGAGACAGATATGATGGAAACTTGGTGATTATCGTGCTTGATGTTCTCAGATACAGATGCATGAAGGGTAGTTGGAGATGAGCATTTGGAGTTCAAGATTGAGACAGGAACATTCCTTTATGTCCTGATGATGGACTAGGTGAGCCAAGGTGCTGCATGTGTGAATGATGTAGGATGCATCAGGAGCGGCCCCACCCCTCAAGGAGCTTGCAACTTCATTGACTATTTTAGAAAATAATCACATAAGTTCCAAGTGGTGCTTAGAGAACCTAGAGGAAGGAGAAATCTCTTTGAATTGTGACAACCAGCCAGTTTAAGTGGGTCTTTACCAATGAGTGGAGTTTTGAGCAGTGTAACACAGAAACACCCTGTTAAGTAAGGGGACAGGCGATAATCCCGATACGAATTAATAAGGAATCTGAACTAGGAGCATTAGAACCAGTAAGAGAAAGGATGGGAGGGATGCCCATGATGTTTTGATAAAAGAGTCAGTATGCTGTTGTTGTGAATAATTGTACATGAGCAAGAGGAGAACCGCAAAATATTGTGTGTGTGTGTGTGTGTGTGTGTGTGTGTGACTGAAAGAAAAAAATAGGAAAATCAGAACAGGGAGTTAGTGGGGTTGAGAGGAGCGGGAAGAAAATGTCCATTTTAGACATGTAGATTTTGAGAAAGTGGGGTGGTCAGCAGACAGACTGGAAGTGTAGGAGAAAAATCAGGGTCAGGGGTGTGGATCTGGAGTCCTGTGCACATCTGGGCCTGAATATGAGTCACCAAGACCACAATGGTGCCCCCTGGAATCATGCAGTGCGGGCATACACTGTAGGTATTTAAGTTGTAATTGTCAAAGGTATTTTTCTCAGCTGGATTTGAACAAATCATCAGTTAGATAAAAATCAACCTGAACCTGATATCTTATGGCCTTTCCCCAAAATGCACACTAAAATATTTAAGAATTTTTTACATGAGAGAGGGAGAATCAGGGACAGGAAAGAGAGGAGAAAAGATACAAAGTAAAAGAACCAGAAAAAGAAAATCGCTACTTCCACATAATTATTAATGCGGGAGAGTATAGGAGATGATATACACTCCATTGGTCTCTTAGGAAACAAAAAGCTCAATATTTTAACTTCATGAATATGGGGATTGAGCCACATAAGAACCATCTCTGACAGGAAAAAAAGTCTAGACAGGCAGAGTATGCAGCTCTGGGGTGCAGCAACTACCCAGTGCCTTGTGCAATAATGCGTTTGCTAAAAGCTTTTGACAATAACACTAGAGGGCAGGTGTCATGCTTCTTCAACCTACTTAGTCCATAAGCAAGTAGGTAGCTAAATGCTTTAATGAGGAGGAAAAGAGTGAGAAAAAAAGAAAAACTTGTATGGTTAAGAGAATCCAGATTTAACTGCTTGCTGCATATTTATAAACACATAATCACACATACCCACACACAAAATCTAATCAAATGTACACATGATGACACACTTCTTTAACAGCTGAAAGTTCAGCAATAATTTACAAGGTAGTAGAGATTATCCGTCACCCCTCAGAGGAAATTCCTTTTATAATGAGCAAAAGAAAATAAATTTTATCCTGTAGACCATAGCAGTAACAGGGACTGAAATCTATTGGAGAGTTACGTGAAGATCATCCTGTATTGATGATCCTAGCAAACTTCAGCTGGAAGCTGGAAGATTTTGTAGCATGCTGAATTCTCCGTCAGTCTAGACAAGTTCAATGTAAATAGCTACATAGATCACGTATATGAACAAACATATATTTGTGCAAGGTATATTAGAGTAAACTATGTTGAGAGAAAGCACTGATGCAGATGCTGTAGTCATTGACTAGTAGAAAGCCTCCCTTATATAGACTGTATGCTCCTTGAGGACAGGAACCATGTGTGTTTATCTACCACTATGTTAGCACATAATGCAGAACCTGACGCGAAACAAGAAATCAACAAACACATGAATTAATTTAGCACCGATTGTCCTAGGAGCTATGTTATTACCAAACAAAATGTGGCTGTTTTGATTAATGTTAAAACTTAAATGTGGGAGCAAGACAAATGTATGGATCACATTGAGAGATTTATTTATCTATCATTCATTCACTCATGCTTCATTCTGAAAAGAATTTAATAAGTCTTTTAAAAACACATAAAACAAGGAAAGGTACATGCAGAAATTGAGACAAAAAGAAAAAATATGGGAGTAGGACAATAGAATGAAGGGAAGAAGATACGGTGTGTATAAAAGTATATTCCATAGAAGTCTAGGCCCTTGCCAAGGTGCAAATGGTGTTTGCATGTCTTAAAGAACAATACCAGGAGAAAGGTACCCACAGAGGCCGCAGACACCACTGCCATCAGATACAGCAGGTCTCCATTCAGGTTCTACCTTGATTCAGTGGGATAATACGTTATTTCACATTTATTTCCTGGAGAAAATGCACTACAAATATGCACTACAGTGACTAAGTTATTTTCTTTCAAAACAAAATAATTTTGTTAAAATCCTGGTGCTTTCTTATGAGTCCCTCTTTAGTTCTCCAAATGAGAAGCAAATGAATTTTTTAAATGAGGCTGAACTTTTGACGGTTTTCAAGGTTTATAATGGAAGAAAATGCACAGGTAGCAGTTTAGATGGCTATATGTTAACTCATATAAATTCATGCAATAGAAAGAACCTCTAGCATAATTAATTTGTGCATTTCCTTGGTCTGTGCCAACTCACATTCTATGTTGAAAACCCATGTACAACTTTTATAAGGGTCAAGGTGAAAAAGAACTAAAAGTGTGGCTTGAGATTTATTACTTATGCTGCAGTTTAGACGTGAGTGTGTGCACAATGACAGCCCACGGAGAGGATGAGGGCAAGAGACACAGAATCACTTGAGTCTGGCAGAGGAAATGAAAACACATCAGAGAGGTGAGGGACGGGGTGGAAGAGTTCCCTTCCCAGAGCAGCTTTAGGACTGCAGTGTGTAATCTAGAGCTGGCTCCAATGACAAGTAACTCATCTTCTTAACTCAGACAAGGGAGTAAGGTGGGGAAACGCAAAATCTGTCATTGGTGTTTCTGTGATCTGCAGAAAGGCTGGATTTGTGTATCTGGCCATATTTCTGTGTGCTGAAGGGCAGTGAAAGAGATTATCAGGGCCAAGTGTAAAACTTTGAGAGATGAAGTTAGCCCCTAGAGATTTTACAGAGAAAAAATAATCAATGGGCTCTCACTGAAAGCTTGTCCCCTTCCCCGTTCTCCTTTCCTCTTCTAAATTTAGATTGATTGTGTTCCTTTACAAGTCATTTAAAATTTGTTCTGGGCTTTACTCCAGGAATCAACTATATATTTTAAGTAAACAAACATTCAAGGAACTTTTCACACATTTCTCAGAGTCATTACTTTTAGCTCTTTGAATTTTATTTTTAAGATAATATCTATAGCTCAAGTTTTAAGAACTTGTATGAACATAAAGGTATCTCTGTGATCTAACTGGATTTGTACAAAAATACTCCAGAGGAATAGAAATACTTATTTTTTGCTGCACACCTTGCTTTCATTTATTTCCTGCTTAAACAGTGCCAGAGACTGTACCCACTCCACCACATGGATTATCTATCTGCACAAAAGCCCTGTGAGTGATTATTATTATTTTACACATTAACAGATGAGGGAACTGAGAAGTTTGTGTCACTAACTCTCCCAACCTCTCACATTAAATTGTACCATCAGAATCTGAACTCAGACAGCCTCACTCTTGACCCATGTTCTTAACCACCAAGTTATAATTTTCACATTACATTTTGACCTTTCTTTAATAAACAAAATGTATGTCCTTGGAAATGAAAGAAGTTTACTTAATTCATTGATATAGTAAAGATGAATAAAGAGTCAAGATATGTAAGTTTTATTCATAACACAAGCCATGTGACCTTACCCAAGTCAGCTCACCTTTTTCTTCCTCAACTGAACAATGTCAGGGACTCAGAAAAGCTAGTTGACTTGAGATGACTTTTTAGTCCTTTCAGATTTCAACAATCTTGTCTTCTAATGAGATGCCTGCTATTGCCTAACATTCTTCTGGGCAGAGATAAGAACATTATGTTAATCCAAGAATGTGCAGGAGGGGTTGGTGTGGTTCTGCACTATGGCCAAAGAACCCCATGGGTTACAAGTGGGAACTAGTACAGAGAATGTGAATGAAGAAATTTGAATCCATTTCCCATATTAGACATGCTAGTCAAAGCCCGGACTTGGAATTCTATGGACTATGTCACGGACTATGGACTATGAATTCTATGAACTATGTCGTATTTTTAAACATGGCCCAACTAATGCTATTTCTAAAAAAGACTTATTTTTGTTTACTAAGTGCCCGCAATAGGACCTAACTCTAATGAAGGGTCATTGACAATTTTTAAGCAAATACAATGAAAGGGAAAATCCACTAGATTAGCATATGTCCATCAGAAAATAAAGGCTGATTGCTGAGTTAATCGTTCTCCATGTCGTTGCTTAGTTAAGTTTGAGAGGAAAGTCATCAGTAGAGTTCTCACTTGTCACTTCTAGGTGAACAGCCACTTCTCATTCCTCTTCCTCCTAAAGACTTTTTTCTTGCCCTGAGCACACTGGCAATGAGCCCTCTTTTCTTCCTCTGTAGGAGAGAGAAAGAGAGAGAGGGAGAAGGAATATGCATATCTACATATAATAATTTCTTCCTTTCCATTATGTTGCTATGTGAATGACATATCTAATTAGACAGAAATTCAAACTGTGGCATTTCCTGCACTAAAGCACCATGAATTCGACATTAAGAGTAATAATATCTATGGGGACAATTATCACAGTGCTTAGCAGGATTATCTTAACATATCACTTGGCAGATCCTCATGTTCCTTTGTGACATCTCATTTTTAATGCAGCTTACAAAGAATACGTTCATAGAACTGATTCATAAAAGTCAATATTTTTGCCGCAATAAAACACAGTTTTCTCATTAAGCAATATTTTATTTATGCTCTGTAAAGGGAAGAGCACAGCCCAGGTGAGGACACTGAGGCCGAGAGGGGTTAAAAGATTGAGGTCGCACAGTAAGGCAGTGAAAAAGACAAAAATAGAAACGGGGATTTTCTGAGTCATAGCCCAGTATTCCAGCCAATGACAGACCCTGTGCTGATGCACAAGCTCACATCAGCTCACAAAATAACCTCGGGCACTTTTCCCCTGAAACCAGGCCACGCACTCAGTGCATGCCCTGATGCATGTGCAAATTAATTTTTGGCAGCAGGATGCCCTGGTACATTTCAAGTCCAGGATACAAGTGATTAAAACAGAGGCATATCCATTTTTTTTCCAGGTGAGAGAGCCAGAGTTCTAGGTCAAGCCATAATAATTTATTGAGTTTCAAAGTAACTTATAATGAGAATCATTCCATATGCAGCATCAGTATGTTTTACATATCCCACTCTTCTTCCAGAATCCTCTTTTCTTTACATAGTCCAGGTTTAGATGTATTCAGTTGGTGCTGGGAATAATTGTTTAGACTATTTGGATATACATTGGATACGATGCTTTTTTCTTACTCCATGCAGAAGAATCACAAGAATTCATGAAGTGTTGTTGGATGCCTCAAGCCAGAAAGAATGGCTCATTCCCTAAATAAAGGAGTTTGGAAAATTAGGGTTATACTTAGCAGTATAAAGGAAGCATGTCAAATGACTCCATGGTGAGCTCATTGAAATTCCTAGTGTTTTATTTTTATGATATATTTGTATTCCTTCCCATAGAACCAACTATAGAGCCAGGTGACCTAATAAATGTTAATCACAATGAGTTAAAAGGTATAATTATTACCTGGTGAGACCAACGGATAGAGATATTTTAAAAGTAGGGTCAATGAATAAACTCTGTCTCAAGTCCTAGAGCCTAACGGAGTACTGCACATCTTGTGGGTGCACGGTTAGATCAGATTTTTTAAAAATTTCTTTTTTGATATATAATAGTTGTACATATTTGGAGGGTATGTGTGATATTTTGATACATGTTTACAATGTGTAATGATCAAATCAAAGTCATTGGGATAGCCAGCAACTCGAACATTTATCTTTTCTTTGTATTGGGAACATTATAATTTCTTCTCTTCTAGCTATTTGGAAATATACAATAAATTTTCGTTAATTATAATTTCTCTACTATACTGCCAAATATGAGAATTTACTCCTTCTATCTAACTGTAATTTTGTACCAATTAGCCTACATCTCCTCATTCCCCCCCTCCACCCACTTCCCTTCCCAGCCTCTGGGAACGACCATTCTACTCTCTATCTTCATGAGAGTCACCTTTTTAGCTCTCACATATGAGTGAGAAAATGTGATATTTGTCTTCCTGTGCTTGCTTGTTATACTTAACATAATGACCTTTAGTTCCACCCACGTTGCTACAAATGACAGGATTTCATCCTTTTTAAGGTTGAAAAATATTCCATGTGTATATAAACATTTCCTTTATCCGTTCATCTGTTGATAGACACTTAGGTTGATTCCGTATCTTGGTTATTGTGAATAGTGCTGCAATAAAATAGAACTATTGATATCTCTTTGATATGCTGATTTCCTTTCTTTTGGATATGGGCCCCAGAGTAGGATTACTGGATCATATGGTAGTTCTATGTTTAGTTTTCTGAAGAACTTCCATACTGTTTTCCATAATGGCTGTACTACTTTATATTCCCACCAACAGTTTGTAAGTGTTCCCCTTTCTCCACATTCTCACCAACATTTGATATTTTTTGTCTTTTTGATCATAGCCATTTTAACCGGAGTGAGATGATATCTCAATGTGGCTTAGAGCTGCATTTTTCTGATGATTAGAGGTGTTGAGTATATTTTCATATACTTTTTGGCTATTTGTATTGCTAATTTGACTTCTTCCTTTCCAGTTTGGATGCCCTTTATTTCTTTCTCTTGCTTAACTGGCCTGGCTAGGACTTCCAGTACTATGTTGAATAAAATAAACACCAGATTTTAGCAATAGCAAATAGTACTAACTCTTTTATTCGTTCATTTATTTAACAAACATGTACAGAGCATCTATTCCATGGTAGGAAAAGCAGGACCATGGAGAGACAGAAGTATAATGCATGCACACTCTGTCTTCAAGGAGCTCACAGTCACTCAATGGGGCAGGCATCCAAGTAAACAGACGCTGCAATCTCAAATGATAAGACCTGTACACGAGAGGAGCTCAGCATATTATGGGGACTCAGGCGAGGGAAACCTGGCCACGATGAGGCACAGGCAAGTGGGAGAAGGGCTTGTGAAGGAAGAAGATGACACCTGATCTTGCTGTGAAGGAAGAGTGGGAGTTGTCTAAGCTAAGAAAGGGGAAATACAGTGTTCACGGCTGGGTGTAGAGAGCAAGCACAGTGAGGAGGAAAAGAGCACAGAGAGTTGGGGGTTTCTCATGAACCGATTATAGGATGCCCAACTCCAGGGGGGCACCGTTTACATCCTAGTCTCTGTAAGTGGTGTTCTGTGGGTTTGTGTGACACATCAGCCATTGTCAAAAGCTGTGAGTTGAAAACTGGTGAGAGGGAAAAATTTTAGGCACCTCACCTACTAAGACAAAAAAGGAAGAAGAGAAAAAAAACCTGTCAATTAGTTATTTTTTAAATTAAGAGACTTTACTTTTTTAGAGCAGTTTTAAGTTTACAGCAAAATTTAGTGGAAAGTACAGAGAGTTCTCATATACCCACTTCTTCCACATATGCACAGACTCCCCTACTATCAACATCCCCCAGCAAAGTGAGATGCTAGTTACAATCGATGAACCAACATTGACACATCAATATCAACATAAGCCCAGTTACTTTAGGGGTCACTTTAGTGCTATACTTTCTGCTGGTTGTGAAAAATGTATAAAGACAGGTATTCACCATTATAGTATCATACAGAACACTTTCTCTACCCCCAAAATCCTCTGTGCTCCACCTCCCTACCTCCTAATCCCTGGCAGCCACTGATTTTTGTACTGTCTCCATAGTTTTGCTTTTTTCAGAATGTCGTATAATTGGAATCGTATAGTATGTAGCCTTTTCAGATTGACTTCTTTCACTTACTAATATGAATTTAAGTTTCCTCCATTTCTTTTCATGGCTTGACAGCTCATTTATTTTTAGCACTGGATAATATTCCATTGTCTGGATGTATTACAGTATTCTTATTTATTCTTTTAATTTGGGAAGAGGAGAAAGGTGAGGCAGTCTGTCCCATAAAGTAGGAGGAGAGGCCATCTGTTGAGGATGAGTGGAGAGGAATGTGGCAGCTTGAGGAAAATGGTGATGTTCTATAATAACCAGTGTGAGGAAGGGGAGAGTGTCTGGTTAAAGGCTGAACCACAGCTCTATAGCTGTAGCAACAATCCTAGTGATGGGCCCATAGGTAGGAGCAGAGACTGTGGGTGCTTATATAGTCTTACAATTATGGTTTTCTGATAGAGATGACACAAGGGAGATGACATACTAAAGGAATTGGGGCTGTTGGTAGATAGCCCCCCATGGGGGGCTGGTTTGTTCATTGGTATCTTTTTTTAAAATTTTAACTTTTATTGTGGAAATTTTCAAATGTAAAGTAGAGCAGATAGCATAATAAACTCCGTGTATTTATCATCAGGCTTCAACAATTAGAAACATTGCCATCCTAAAGAATATCCCAGGCATCATGAGACCATTTTACCCAAAAATGCATCTGTTTATATATAAAACAGATAGGGACTTTAAAAAATTACAACTATAATGTTTTTTCTCATAGCTAACAAAATTAACATTATTTTCTCAGTTTAATACAATTCTCAGTGAATAGTCAAACCTCTATTTAAAACATTTTAGATAGTTTTTTTTAATTGGGATCAAATAAGGTCCACATATTATATTTGATTGATATGTCTTTTACAAATCATGGTTTTTGAGGTACAACTTATATATAATAATATTTATCCTTTTTAAGTATGCAGTTTAGTAAATTTTAATAAATGAGAGCTGGATGCCAGGCACGTGTTAATATATGAGTAATCCAATAACAGAATATTACACAAAGTCAAAGATACAATTCAAGAGATATTAAATTTCATATGAAGATAGAGAGGGTCAAGATGTGATGTCTGGAGTAGTTTCAAAAGATATGTTGAACTTTTACCCCAGAGCAGAAATGTGCGTAGAAAGGGGTTCAGGAGTCATTCCAGGAAGAAAGAACAGCATGCACAAAGGCACTGAGGCAGGAAACAGCATGGTGCATTATGCAATAGAAGTAGATTGATACTGTTGAAAATCAAAGCAAGACGGGGTAGGTGGAGAGAGAGAATGGTGGAGACCTTAGTTAGACAAGAAAGGCACCTTGTATGCATGCTAAAAAGCTTGGATCTTACCCTGCAGGAGAACGGGTGCTACTAGGAGAAGAGAATTGTCATTTTAGAAAAATTTCTCCATCGGCACTGTGGACAAAGCACAGGTAGATCAGTTTATTGACTGTTGCAAGAATCAAAGGAGATGGCATGGGCAACAGTGACTGAAGGAGGAGAACTAAGGACTAAGGAAAGGCAATTAGCAGGTAAAGGACAAGTCTCGGTGAGTGAGAGGGTGAAGAAGAAGTGATGAGGTAGGAAAGCTGGTGAATAACCTAAGAAGACTCCTGATTTCCTGGTTTAAGATTCTCCTAACCATGTTATAATGTAAACTTTGGCTTTGGAATCTGATAAAGCTGGGTTGAAATCTTGTAAATAACACTTATTTACAAGATGCGGGATTTAGATCAACTTATTTTTTAAGCCTTAGCCTCTCATCTAAAATGAAGATAACATACCTCCCAAGATGGTTGTGAGGATTCCGTGAGAAAACATGCAATGCTAATCCAGTGTTTGATGCATAGGAAGTGTTCCATAAATATTGTTTATTAGAATTATCCAGTTCTAAAGTCTCTGGTTGTAATATGAACAGGGGAAAATTACAAAAATATGACTTTATTACTTGTGGGGCACTATAAAATGGAGAATCCATAAAATTTGTATGAGGATAGAAACTGGATGTCTGAATGTTGGTTAAAATATTACTCATAACAGAAGCCATATCAAGACCAATACATACCAAAACATGAGTAATAATGAGCATGTGTCATTCACATTGTGTTTTTACAGAAGTATTCTCATTAGTCTTTATAAAAACCCTAAGAAGCCATCATTCATTATTACCTCCATTTTATAAGTGAAGAAATCTCAACAAATTAAGGTCACATAACAGGAAGGGTAAAGCCAAGTTTTGAAATCCTGTCATCTTTCAACTATATCTGAATATTAATAGCTATTACCATATGCCAGGTGCTTTGTTAAGTGTTTTATATATATTTTTTCATATGTCACTCACAACTAGTGTATGAAATAGATCCTATTATTAACTCAGTTGAGACAGTAAAAAGGCTTTGAGAGTTTAATTGACTTATTAAAGGCCATATCTTTGATGAGTGATGAAGCCAAGTTTTACACCCAAGAGGTCTGACTCTAAAGTTCAAACTTTAAACCATACTGCTATAATTCCTTTAATCTCTGAAACACACTAGTAACAGCTTTGAGCTTATGTTAGAGGTCAAGAATTCAATGTAGAATTTGGGTCTGTAAGACGTTCTAAATTATACCATTTCGTTTTTGAAATAAAATTACCCTGATTGTGAAAACATAAAATATCCATAACAAAGGGGAATCCCTTCACTGCAAATTTGTATCTGTTGTCCTGAGTTTTGTGCCATCCCCAGATCTGATGTCTCCATTGTCTACTATATCCAAGACTGTGATAAAATCAATGACTGAGCTAAAACCCTATGCCCCACCTCTGGGTCTCTCTCGAGCTTGGTGTCAACCCCCAATCAATACTCTTTGGATACCGTCATTCCAACAGATAAGGTAACTAATGTCTTGAGCAGGAATATTAGATTGTGACATAGAAAAAACCTGTGGAGTCTATGTTCTAGGAAATACACTAAAAAATCAGCTACACAAAAACAATGAAAATAGTCCCAACCATAACTAAACTGGCTTTCCTAAACATTAAAGGTAAGTTTTAAATAATTTTTGTGGCAGGTTTGTGGATCCAGATAAGGACACCCAGTCATAATAAGCAGCCCAGTATAGAAAGCCTTTCTGTCTCTGTGGGCCTAAAAGTCTCCTCCTTCAGCCAAAAACACCAGGGTAGGCAGATGAGGCACCAAGTAAAGGCAACAGCTTGGCAGCCTGGTCCAGCAAGTTTCTTTGTCTCTTCAAGTCTAAGAATCTCCCAGTCCCCTACCATTCAGAGACATCAGGGAAGAAAGGGGATATCCCAACACAATCCTCTCTTACTAAGAGACATGCTGTGGCCTGGCCAGGGGAAATCTCTCCCACTCTCTTAGGCAGCATCAGAGAGCCCCATTGGCACCTGATATTCCAAACAGACCAAAATAACACCGTAAGGGCTCTAAAAAGTAAACAGCCATTGGGAGAACAGCCCACAAAAGTAAGCCAAGACCTGCATGCTGAAATAAAAAAAATTAAATAGGACCCAGAGTCCCTCTAAAATTATAGACAAGATGTCCAGGATACAATACAAAATCACCTGTCATATCAAGAACACAGAAAATCATAGGTGGAATTAGAAAAAGCAATTAACTGATATTAACATCTAAATGGATTAATGCTGGAATTCTCTGACAAGGTAAAGCAACCATAATAAAAATGCTTCAACAATCAATTACAAATTCTCTTAAAAATTAGGGGGGAACAAAACCTCAGCAAATGAATAAAAGTTACAAAAGAGAACCAACTAAAAATTATAGAACTGAAAAATACAATAATAGGAATTTTAAAACAACAACAAAAAACTTGCTCTTTGGGCTCAATAGTACAGTGGAAGTGACACATATTAGAATCAGTAAACTTGAGGATAAAACAATAGAATTAACCCAATCTAAAAAACAGAGGGGAAAAAGACTTTAAAATAAATGGAGTTTCAGAGACATTGGGGTAATAACAAAAGATATAACAGTCATTTCATCCAAATCCCAGAAAGACAAGAGAAAGAACGTAGGGCCAAAGGAGTACTTGAAGCAACAGTGGCTGAAAACCCCCTATATTTGGCAAAAGATACAAGCCTATGCATCCAAGAAGCTGAGTGAAACCGAAACAGGACAAACACAAAGAAATTCATACCAAGACACGTGGCAATTAAACTTTTGAAAACGAAAGATAAAAATCTTGAGAGCAACTGGAGAGAAACAATGCATTACCTGTATAGAGAAACATCAGCTCAAGCGACAGCAGATATCTCCGCTGAAACCATGGAGACCAGAAGGAAGTGGCACTCTATTTATCAAGTGCTAAGAGAAAAGAATTGTCAGCTATGAATTTTACTATAACTGACAAAAATAGTCTTCAGGAATAAGAGAAAATAAAAACATTCTCAGAAAAAAGGAAACTAAAATAATTTGTTTCTAATAGACATACCCCTAAAGATTCACTAAAGAAAGTTCTTCAAACAGGCAGAAAATGATTTTTTTAAAAAAAAGGAATCTTAGAGTATTAGGAAGGAAGAACAAGACACAGAAAGGGGAGAAATATGGGTATATACAATAAATTATCACTTTTTTCATGAGTTTTATAAATTGTATTTGATGATTGAAATAAAAATTATAACGCCACCTGATACCCAAGACAAGAGTGAAAAGTGGGAAAGAGAAAGGAACCTGAATGGAATGCTTCCACACTTCAGGCAAGATGATAAATGTTGGTTCTAGTAAACCACGGTAAGTCATATATAGTTTATATTCCTTATCACACCCAGAGCAACCAC
Organism: Lepilemur ruficaudatus; assembly: GCA_963574885.1. NCBI lineage: Eukaryota > Metazoa > Chordata > Mammalia > Primates > Lepilemuridae > Lepilemur > Lepilemur ruficaudatus. The sequence continues at coordinate 32,814 of CAUYRT010081815.1, forward strand.
TATGAAAGCTGTACAAAGAGATACACTCAAACCCTCTATTTTGAAATGACTATTTAAAAATTACTATTACTCAGGATGGAATTCTAAAAAAAAAAAAAAAAAAAATGTTTCGGTAAAGAAAAGACAAAAAGAGGAACAAGCACCAGAGGAAACAAATAGAAAACAAATAAGAAAATAGCAGACTTAAGTGCTGAAATATCATTAATTACCTTAAATGCAAACAATTAAAATAACTCAAGCAAAAGACAGAGGTGAGGGGGAAGAGTGAGTGGTTGTAGGGAGAGCGTGTGAGGGGGCAGTGGCATGGTTGTAAAAGGACAGCACAGGAGATCATTGTGATGTCGGAACTGTTCAGCACATAAACCTACACATTGTGTACAGCTTACCACACACACATTCAAGTACAAGTAAGTCTGGGGAAATCTGAGTAATAGAGGTAGATGGTATCAACGTCAATATCCCAGCTGTAATAATATGCTGCAATTTTGCTAAATGTTTCCATTGAGGGAAAGTATGCAAAATGTACAAGAATCTCTCTAGCATTTCTTACAACTGCATGTGGATCTACAAGTTTCTAAAAAATGTCAATTTTTTAACTAGATATATTTATTACATTTTTATTTTGCTTGTAACATGTTGCAAAATGTCTGTGTATTTGTTTAAAATGTTTGTTATGTTCCACTAACTTAAATCAATTTACCAAATAATAAAAACAAGGATAAACTCATATCTCCTTCCACAGACATGGGTGAACTTTTGGCATTTGGAGAAGGGAGGGACAGGATAATCTGTTTTTCATAAATGTTTTGAAATAATGGCCATTGTGGGCCCATGAATGGAAAATAGTTGTCTAATCTTTCACCACAAGCTTTATATCCTTTTCTTAATGGAAAAATGACTAACAGTCCCTCAGGGAAGAAGGGCTTGTCCCAGAGAAGAGATATTGTTATAAATCGACAACAAAGTGGTTTGAAATTCCCTATTGCTATCAAGAAGCCCTCTTAAATTAAACAGCATGAGAAAAGAAAAGATAGTTTGAGTGCTGTTTCAGACCAAATTTTTTCTGCCATTAACTTTTGAAATTTGAATTTTGCATTTCAGTTTGTTATTTTTTATAAACTAAATCGTCCATTCTTAATCCATATTGATTGAAATTCATAGGGGTAATGCAGGTTATTGGGTATTAGAGGCTCATATCACAGAACGACTGTAGTGGGACCAGCACTAGAGTACACCGTGAATAAACTGGCAGAAAGATTTCTTATATTTCTTTAATCAAATCAGCAAATAGATGGTATGTGGTAACTTCAACAGACACGACTAGATTGCAGTCATATTTTGCTATGCCCACGATGGGACACTGAAAGTGAAAAAAAAAAGTACACCAATTGAGTCTCAGGTCTATCTCATATATCAAAAGATTGGGCCTTTGTTTATCTCCATTTTTATCTCCTCTAAAAAATGAGATGAGCTCACAATAGAGCGTTCTTTTTGTCTAGCATCTAGATATACAGTACATTATTACCTCAGACTTGGAACAAAGCAGAGGCTATCCAGTTCAGTCCTCAACTGATGTATTTGCAGCACATTTACAAATTCTGAATATTTGGCAGTAAACTTAAAAAGATTGAAAGACTACAAAAAGCACTAAACAAATTAATAGTTGCAATGCAGTCCCTGGCTCATATATCAGGACCTCATAGAATCTCTAACAGTATCCCAGGTTATCGTGCTTGGTTGCCCTTCAGTGCTACGCCTCTATTTGAGTAGAATTGTTTACTGGCCTGGCTATAGCTTCTCAGAGATCCACAGAGGAAAGTTCTCTTATGTTCCTGGGAACATGCAATCTTTTTATTTTTTCTTTGCCTCTTATCTAGTACTTGCTGCAGGCTGAACCTTACTCTATACTACCACTGCCTTCCAACCCAACATTCAATAGTACAATATTTATGCTCAGTTATAGTTTTTTTTTAAAGTGTTTTTTAAAATATATTTACCAAAATGTGGTGGCACGACTGGGTGGGAGTCACAGTTACGCGTCTGAACTACAGCACAACAATGAAGAACTGATCTGTGACATGCGAGCCTTTCTCACCCAGCATCACTGACAGTGAGCACTCAGCCTTTCCTTGAATATTCATAGCTACAGGGAGCTCACTCTCAATGGCCACACTCCAAAAACACTGCTCACTTC
>CAUYRT010081816.1:0-61901 GCA_963574885.1 Lepilemur ruficaudatus
TCTCTCTCTGGCTGGCAAAAGCTGAAGGCAAGGAAGAAAGGCTCTGGGTCATGGTACACAAATGGCCCCAGCCAGGAGCCCATGCTGTGTAAGGCTCGTGCCAGGACTTGCAGGTTGGTTCAGGTCATCAGTGAAAGGGATTCTGGCCCTGGCAGCACTGACACCAAAGCTTCGTGACGGATGGAAAGCCATGGCCAAGTTGCGGCTGAACGGCACGCACCGCCCAGGCACGTCCACCTGTGGCGCCCCAGGAGCGCGGGGCAAGCCTGCCATCTAGTGGACAGACGCCTTCCTCCCGCTTCGCTGCGCTCGTCTGCCGCAGGGCTGCTCGGATTTTAAAGTTCATACAAATCACCTGGGGAGGTTGTTACAATGCAGATTTTAACTCAGCAGGCCTGGGGTGGAACCTGAGATTCCGAATTCCTAACAAGCTCCCAGGTAAGCCGACGCACCTGGTTCACAGACCACACCGGGAGCAGCCCCGGCCTACGGTGATTTCTGAAGTGGGAACACCTGCGACTGAATCGCTGCGGCTTAGGAAGCGGCAGATAGGAAACAGGATGGGAAGGTACAAGGTGTTAGAAGTTTCTCTGAGTCAAAGAATTTAGACCAGGAGGTGGGGCCGGGGGCTTGGAGGGGAGAATTTAATGCGGGCTTGAGGGGCAAGAAGCACAGAGAAGAGGAGGTAGCTCCCAGGGCGCACAAGACACAGTCAGGGTGACGTTAGAGACAAGGCTGCCAGAAGGCAAAAATCCACAGACGCCGCGAAGCTCACAGAACAGGCCCAGCTCTCAAGATGGATGCCACACGAGATGGAAGCTAATGACGGTAAATCCTCAAAAATACCCGGACGGGGCCTGGGCCCAGCTCTGCCCACGCTGAGAACCACCCAACAATCCTCCTCAAAGCCACCAACACCCCGTCACTGGCATAACCACTCAACTTATACTGCTATTGTCGGGATCATTTATTTAAGCTCGTTTTTCCCACTAAGAGATTTTTCTGTTACTTATTTTATTTTTCAAAATTACAAAAGTGGTATGTATTTGTTGCAACCAGAGAAACACTCACTAAAACAGGTAAAGAGCTGAGACCAAGCCCCCTTGCTGCCCCAGCCTCTGTCCACTCCCAGTCCTTCTGCAATCCCAATGTGTACAACCTGGTTTGTATCCTCCCACACCTTTCCTCCTGCCCTTGTAAAAACGTACAAACGTAACTTCACACTTAGGAAGTGTGTCCGTTGCTGTGGCTTATTTCTTCAAGATGAGATCATGCTAAACATATTTTTATGCTACCTAATCCCCTCACCTAGTAATCCTCCCCCAGAGATGTTGCCCCAGGTCAGGAGTTGGCAGATGTTTTCGGTAAGGGCCGGAGAGTAACTATTTCAGGCTTTGCAGACCACACAGGCTCTGCTGTAACTACTCAGCCAACTCTGCCATTGTCTCACAAAAGCAGCCACCGACAACGTGTAAAGGAATGGGTGTGGCTGTGTTCCAATAAAACTTTATAAAAACAAGCAGCTGGTCACATTTGGCCCAGAGGCCATAGTTTGCCAACCCCGCTCCAGGCCAATAGCTGCAGCTCTAACCCGCTGGAGTTTTGTCTTGGTTTTAATTACTTAGAATTTTTATCACTTAAACTTTTAAGTAATAAAAGTATAATGTGAAGTATGATATAATATACATATGGAAATATGTATATTGTACATATACAAATCACAATTATACAGTTTAATGAAGTGTCACAAAGGGAATTCACCCGTGTAACCAGTTCCCGTATCAAAAAACAGAACATGACCAAGTCTATAGAAACCCCGAATACTCATTTCAATTCACTGTTTCCAGCAACTGCCTAACATCCCATGAAACACATATGCCTTAATTAGGCTGATTCCAATTTTTGCAATCCCAAACAAGACATCGATAAACATGCTTGTTCTGTACTTTATTTCCTTGCACGTTGGTGTTTCATTTTAATAGGATAGATTCCCAAATGAGAAACCTGAGAATCAAAATGTGCATATGTATACATGTATTTTAATAGAGATTGTGGACCACTCTCCCCAGAGGCAGTAACAAGTCACAGCCCTGCAGGTCTGTGTCCCCTTTGATGTAATTCAGTGGGCATTTAGGAGCAATGACTGTGCACCCAGGACATCCTAAGGGATATCCTCAGACACTGGCCCGACACTGATAATTCTCATGAGACTTAAATGATTAGGGAAGAAGAGAAGGAACATTGAGCAGCAATGTTGGCTCCCCTGCATCTCCTCAAGTCTAATATCCCAGGATCCAATGTCTGAGACCCCAACCCACAACCTTAAAATTGTACAGCTTACGTGTGCACAACTGATAGGCTTCAAAGGGAGGGTGGGCAGGGGACCTTTGCCCTGGCCTCAAGGGATGTGCAGACGACTGTCTGCAATACATTGAGAAAGACGCTCACTGTTCTATAGATAGAGGTATGATTGAACTCAGCTTTTTCATTATAACATCACTGAAGAAAAAAACTAAATAACATGGGTGTGTTGAGGTTTTTTTTTTTTTTTTTTTTTTTTTGAGAAAAACTCTCACTCTGTTGCCCGGGCTAGAGTGAGTGCCATGGCGTCAGCCTAGCTCACAGCAACCTCAAACTTCTGGGCTCAAGCAATCCTTCTGCCTCAGCCTCCCGAGTAGCTGGGACTACAGGCATGCACCACCATGCCCGGCTAATTGTTTCTATATATATCTTTAGTTGTCCAATTAATTTCTTTCTATTTATAGTAGAGACGAGGTCTCACTCTTGCTCAGGCTGGCTTCGAACCACTGACCTTGAGCGATCCGCCCGCCTCGGCCTCCCAGAGTGCTCGGATTACAGGCGTGAGCCACAGCGCCCGGCCGGTTTTTTTTTTTTTTTAAGGGAATTTTCTACCCAGTGAGTACATGACAAAGAGTTTGCAAAAAACCTACTTTACTGCATTACAACTTCTCAAAAAAAAAAAAAAACAACTATTAAGTAGTTATTATTATTAATGGAATCTACGGGGTCTTAGGTACCATGGACACCCCAATTACCAGAGCTCGTGGGTATGCGTGGGTGAGTGGGGACATACCCATCTGCCCACACAGGGCATTTCTCTAAGGATGGTGTTTTACAGCTTTCATCACATTCAGAATGGCAGCTGCGACACCAAAGAAGAGGATTAACTTGATAGGGGTGAGGGTGACAGAGTCATATGCATTCGTCAAAACTTAGCCATTCTACACTTAAGATGTGTGCGTATCTTTGTATGTAACTCTTACCTTAAAAGTAAACAAAAAAAACTTTAATTTTGAATTCCGGTTGATGATGCACATGCTGAAGTGTTTAGGGGGAACTGAATTGATATCTGCAGTTTACTTTGAAATGTGTCGAAAGTAAGACAGATGGATGGACAGCAAGATGCATGGGTATGTGATTAAGCAAGTGTAGTAAATGTTACTGGTGGAATTTAGGTGGTGGATAAATGAGTCTTCACTGTAAAATTCTTTCAACTTTGCTGTATGTCGGAAATTTTTCATAATAAAACGTTGGGGGCAAAAATGACAAGCCGGCAATGTGAGAAGGAGCGGAGAAGCAGGAGAACTGGGTTTCGTCCCTGCTCTGTGTGTGGCCCGGAGAAGAAACCCTTTCTCTGAGCCAGCCGTTCTCTGCAGCACCTTCCATTATGGGGGATGACAGCGCTGTGGTTTTACTAATTGCGGAGCCTCTTGAGAAAGATCCTCCCGCGAGGAACGGCTTGGAAGACAGAGACTGCCCCCTCGTGGGCCCTAGCGGTCTAGTTTATGAGCATTTTCTAGATTGCAAGGCTGGGAAATATTTTGAAATGTTAATCTATCTAGATTTTTTCCTCATTTTATTTCCCTTTTTGTTCACTCTTCTATTTCCCTTTCAAGCTAAGTGGAAGCTTAAGGTCACTCTGACTCTGTTCCAAACACCCAAACCCTGAGAGAGGTAAAGAGGAGATCATATTTTAAAAAGGGATTTGTGGATATCAACTGTCTTGATAAAAACCTCGAAGGGCAGTGACTTTTACCCCGACAATAAGGAGAGTCTCCATGGCTAATAAAAGGAAGAAAACTGAGAAAATATCCGAGGGTCCCAGGCAAGACCCCAGGTGTGACATCCATCCCGGCAAGAGGCTCGTCTTGTCCCCTGCGGTATCCCAAGGGTTTAGAATATGCTCCACAAACAGTAGAAACTCAATTAATATAGATAAATTAGGTAATTAATGACTGGAGAGAGGGTGTGAATAAATTCTAGAGGTATCTATGTCCTGGAACACAGGGAAGGGAGCCTGATGGTGAAAATGGGCCGAGATGGGGGGAAGGGTTGACTGCTGGAAGAAGAGAAGGCAGCAGAGACAAACATTCCAAACAGAGGGAACGGAATACACAGATGTCCTATAGAGTGTGGTAGCCTGGAGAGGACGGAGGTTACAGGAAAAGGGGAGGAGACAGAGAGTAAAGGATGAAATGACCATGTTAGATGGAGTGTGTCCTAAAGACAGTGGGAAACCACTGAGGGGCTTTTAAAGGAAAGAGAACTGATCACATTTATTCTGATGTTGACCTGCAAGAACCGTAAGAGCAGATATACAACCTGGACTTCAGTCACCGAGGGAGACGGGAAACTTCCACCTCTGGAGATGCTTGGATTTCTAAAGAGCATGTGACCTTCAGGGAAAATAGCATCGTCCTGGGCTGGTGGTGAGGGGACAGACCTGACACCACACATGCTTCCTGGGTCTGGATGAGGTGGGGCAATTCAGCAAATACCCCAAGGCCACTTCTGGGCTGGCACTGCTGGGAAGGGTCCCATGAAACCTTTAGCATTCTCTGCTCTCTGATATATCTGGTCAAGACCAAGGAGGAGGGGCCTGGAGTCCAACAATGAAACCAGAAGGACGCTGGGGAGACCAAGGGAGACCCAGGTGTCCTGGATGCTGTGGGACTCTGGCTAGCTCCTGCCACACCAGCCAAGGCACCTGCCCCTGGTTGCTGTGAGTGTTGGCTGTGAATGGCTCACGGCTGCCCTGTGTCCAGACAACTGCCCTCAGCTGCACAGAAGCCGGCAAGCCTGGGAGGTCACTCTACCTTCCCACCTCCATCCCCAGCAGCTATATCAGGCAGCTCTGGCTGCCGTGACAGAAAACAACCGACTGGGTGGCTTAAACAACAGACATTACTTTTCCACAGTTCTGGAGACTGGGGAGTCCAAGATGAAGGTGCTGGCAGCTTCAATTCCTAGTAATAACCTGCTTCCTGGCTTGCAGATGGCTGCTTTCTTGCTGTGTGCTCACACGGTGGAGAGAGAGTGATCTCTCTCTTCCTCCTGTTACACCGCCATTAATCCTATCATGAGGGCCCCACCTCATCTAACCCTAACTGCCTCCCAAAGGCCCATCTCCAAATACCATCACCTTGGAGGGCAGGGCATAAGACATAAGTCATCCTGTAGCACTGACTGACCTAGAGTGTGACAGACCAGCCCCCGTACCTCAAGGTGGGACTGACTCTGCCACAGTGCGTGGCCCAGAGGTCCTCTCAGGCCAGGCTGAAGTGCCCTTCCACACCCTCACTGAGCTTGTCCCCTGCCCTGTCCTGCTTCCTTCACTCCTCTTTTCCCTGTGAGCAGCCCAATAAATCACTTGAGCAAAATTCCCCATCCTGGCCCTATTTTTGGAGGACGCGACCAGAGCATGAGGCTCTTCTATCATCAATCAATCAACAAGCCCGTACTGAGTGCGGACTGTGCCCAGCATGGTGAGGGGGCATTTGCAGGGCACCATGACATGGAGTTGGAAGCTCTGGTGCTCCTTCCTGCTCTGCACATGGCATTGGTCAGTGTCTTCAGCCTTGCTGAGTCTTAATGTCCCCTTCCCTATGATGGCAACACCACCACCCCCACAGGATGACCCAATATCTGAGCACTTGGAAAAGCACACAGCACTAGTAAAATGCTGGTAGCTATTTAATTAATGCCATCAGAGCCCTAAGCATGCAGGTATTCTGCCACTAACTTTAAGGGCACCCCAACTTTCCTCCCTTTTCCTCCATTATAGGTTGAATTGTGTCCTAACCTTAGTACCTGTGGATGTGACCTTATTTGGGCACAGGGTTTTTACAGACATAATCAAGTTGAGGTCATACTAGGTGGGCCCTAATCCAGTGACTGGCATCCTACCAAGAAGAGGAAATTTGGACACAGAGATACATAGTGAAGAACCCCTGGGAAGATGGAGGCAGAGATTGAAGTGATGCATCTCCAAGCCAAAGAACACCAGAGATTTCCAGCAACCCCCAGAAGCCAGGACAGAGGCATGGGGAAGACTCTCTCACAGCCTCCAGAGGGAACCAACCCTGCCAACACCTTGGTTTCAGACCAGTAGGTTCCTGAACACTGAGCAAATAAATATGTGTTGTTTTAGTCACCCAGTTTGCGGTGCTTTTTAATGGCAGCCCTGGGAAACGAATGCACCTCCTATTCACAGGTGTGACCTGGGATTGACTGAGAATCACTGGCTTGTGATCAAGACCCTCAAAGGCCAGAGCACGTCGGTGATTAAGGGGGAAGACTTCGACCTTGAACTTGAAGGCACCTTGCATTGCATCACATGGGAACAAAGACTCCCCGAGGAATGCCCAAAAGAGGTACCCAGGTGAAACCACATAGGGAATGACTAAGGCGGGGAAGGAGAACTAAACTAAACTAAAAGGCAACCCAGTCTCTAGTACTTAAGAGTCAAAGAAGCCTAGGTGAGGAAGTGTATGTCCTGGTAACTAGAATAATAATAACTCACCTCATTAGAGCAGCTGGAAAAATTTTAAAAAGATACTGCCTGCAAGTGTTTTGCATAATGATCGACACATTAAAAAAACTCAATAATGTCAGCTGTTGTTCATTATTATTACTAATGGTGTGAGCTCTTGGAGTCTAACCTCTCTAAGCCTTGGTTACTGCTGCACGTGTTACATGATAAATATAAGTTTGTAGATTGCAAAACCAGGAAATGAGTTATGGGGAGAGAAAGGGGAATGCCCCTGGGACCTGAGCACCAGCCAAGCTCTCACTGCTAAGCTCTTCTCTCAGCCAATGTCTTCATTCGTAAAACAAAGATAATAATATTTTGCGGTGCTGTTGTGAGGACTCCAAGAGTTAACACCTGAGGTTCTGAGCGCGGAGCATCCCACGTGGTCCATAAACGCTGGCACCTGCAGTATCATTTTTTGAGCTGGTGTCATTCCTAGAGAGTGACAGTAGATGGCAGAAGAGTGTCACTTTTGCCAATTCAAGCGCCAGGAAGCTTAGTCAGTGGGGAAAACACATTTCTCTTGAACCTGTGACTGCAAGATTCTCTTGCGGGGTTCAGCGGGGAGACCAAGCATCCCCCTGGGAGGCAAACAGCCGCTTGTAAGAAAAAGTAACGCAGTGGATTGCATATTTTTCTAAATGCTCACTGGGCTTCATAATCCTTGGTTTAAAGGAAGAATTACATATTACAGGGATATTTTTCAACTTCCAAGCCCCTCCCAACCCAGGGCTCAGCACATCAGAGATATTGGACCATTCTGAGGCCTCAGAAACAGACCAGTTTGGGCAAAAATCAATCTCTTCCATGATCAGTTTCCTAAGCTGCCAACTCATAAAACCTTGTTTATATTAATTAGTTATATAAAGTCTATAACAGTTCGTCACAAGCCTTTGATATCCCTTCAAAGTCTTAGTACCATTCCCCGCCAGCGGGGTGCTGGTGTTACCGCGGCTTATGGCTGAGTAGTCCCCAGGCCAGCGCAGCTGAATTCCAATTATGCCTGTGCGTCCTGTGTCACAGCCCAGGGTGTCTGATGGACAGCACCCTGCTTCCTCCCCTCACCTCGCTGCATCTTTCCAGCAGGCCGCACCATTCCGCTTTCTTATTATGATGAAATAGTTTAGATGTGCAAAAAGTATAGAGAGTAACGTTTAATAGGCACCAGCATGGCCACCATCCGGTTAAAGAAATAAATATTTCAAACACGTGGAAAGCCCCAGGGTACTCCCTGGAAGGTACACCCCACCCCGTCTCCTCTCCAAGCTGTAATATTCTCCCAAATTTGGTGTTTATCATCAAGACTCTGTTTTTCCCCCTGGGAAAGTTTGGGGAAGAACCAAGCTTCTCTTCTCTGCTAACTGAATAAAGGAAATGGAACTGCAGGCCCCAGAACACGCTGAGAGAAAAAGCGGGAAAAACAAAGGCGGAGAAGCCAGGGGACGCCGATGGGCGCTCGCGGGGCTCGAGCCAGCACAAAGCACTGAGAACGCAGCTCTGAGGGTGCGCAGTGGCTAAGGAGCCCACTGCACCGTGCCATGGGGGTCACGGTGCCCCCCAGCCCCCCATCCCTCTACCCCCTCCCCTCCTCAGCACACAGGAGTCAGACAAGAGCCCCAGGGCCACCTACCAACGACGATGAGGACCTCCCTGTCGATGTGCGCCTGGATGTAGATGCGGCCGCGGCGCTCCGTGTGGTCGGTGCCGCAGAGGCTGGGGACGTTCATTACGCAGCGCTTGTGCACGTTCATCATGCAGGCTGCGGGGGCAGAGAGAGCGGCTCAGGCTGGCTGGCCCAGGCCGGCGGCCACAGATATCCACTTCACCCCTCCTGCTCCCTCCTCTGAGGCAGCTGAGACCCATTTGCCTGGCCAGGATCTCATCAGAAGGGCTTCTCCCACTCTGACATTGAACTTGTCCATGCCCCACCCAAGGCCAAGGGTGCAGACAGAAGCAGCTACCCCCCACACTCCCAAAGGCTCTGAAGCCAGAGTCACCAACGTAAATGCCCATGGGGCACACTAGTGAGGAGAGCAGGGGGTGCGGGGTAGTGGGGACTTGGCCAAGGGGGAACATGGTGGCCCCCACTCAGGTGCAGCCATTCAGGGATGCCCACCTTAAGTGGTCAAGGTTTCCCATTTCTCAAGATAAGCAGGGATCTCAATTGGTATGTGACATCCCCCGATTTTTAAATATTGACAGCTAATAGGTTGGGTTTCCTGGAAAGAGGCTGAGAGGGGGTGTTCCGCACAAGGCTTTTGGGGGGTCCTCTGGGGGGAGGAGCTGGCCTGCCACGTGGATGCAACAGAAGCCAAGATGACTCTTCATAGCCGTCGCAAATGGAGACAAGAGGGCTGGGCCTCTGAACACCCAAACCAGCCAGTGGTTGGCCATGAAGCACTGCACAGAGGGGCATCGTGTGGACAATTCCCCATAAAGGGGCACCGCTGTGAACTCACAGCAGGGAGCATCTGAGGTGACCACAGTGCCCACCACAACTGATTACAAGGAAAAAATTTAGCCCCAGGGTAAAGTGAATGAAATATGTCTATAAACTGCTCTGACCCATTGATGCTGCACGTGTTACATGATAAATATAAGTTTGTAGATTGCAAAATCAGGAAATGAGTTATGGGAAGAGAAAGGGGAACCCCCCTGGGACCAGTGCACCAGCCACGTTCCCACCCACCCCTGTTTTTGAGGCAGGAGCATCGTCCCCTGGGGCCCCACTTGTGGTAAGCCCCGCCGACATCAGCTAAGCCCAGCTCCGCCCCAAAGGGCTGCCTGGCAGAGCCATGAGCTAAATAAATGGTTATTGTTTTAAGCCACTACATTTTGGGGCGGGAGGATCATTACACAGCAATAGGTAACCGCTACACCAGCCCCACCCAGGACTAGGGAGAAGGTGCTGCAGTCTTGGACCCCAAACCATGAGGAAGCAGCCCTTGTGCCACCGGCAGAGGCTGCCAGAGAGAAAAAGTACTTACTGTCACATTTCATCCCCTGGTGGATGAGTCCGTACAGCAGTGACCCACAGTGGTCACAAAACGTGGGGCTGGAGTATGTGTGGATCTTAAACTTGTGTTTGCTCCGTGGGTCCTAAGGTCAAGAGAAACAACAAAAGAGGCCAGTGTCAGTGCAGCATGCTAAGGCTTCACACTGTGTTGCTGTGTGACTTTGAGCAAGTTATTTGATCGTTTTGTGCTTCCATTTCCTTATCTGTAAACTGGAGGTAATGATAGCACTCACCTTATAGGACTGTTGGGAAGAACAGATGAATTAACCTGTGTAGAGATCTTAGCACCACCTGGCACCCAGCAAGTGGTACAAACTTACGAATTATTATTATTACTACTTTGCCAGTGTGGTGCCCAGCTACACCTCAGCACACAGAGCTCTATTTCCCACCCCAGCCCGAAAGTTGCTTTCTCTGTTAAATTGTACATTGCCAAGGCTAATAACATGGGCTACAGATTCCAACCCAGGGCTGATCTGACACTCCAGCCAGGGGTGGGGAACCTGTGGGCTTCTAGATCCTTAAGTGTGCGGTCTTTTGAGTGAATTCAAATTTTACAGAACAAATTCAGTCAAAAGGTTGCACCTGCAGGTTCCCCACCCCAGGGCGCCTAGCCTTTGCTAAATGCTACCTATTTCTTCCCTGATTCATTCATCCATCCACATGTATTTACTGATGCAGGTGCAGGTGCCTCCGTTAATCTTATATTCTAGTAACAGAGACAGAAAATGAATGAAAAAGTAAGCAAATAAATGGGCATAATAAGTAGACATCATTTTATGTGCTATTAAAGTGATGAGTGTTTCTCCTAAAGAAACTGTTTATTTCAAAATTTAAAAATAATCCTATACCTACTAGATTTGCTAAAATTTTAGAAAATTAAAATGGTCAATGCCAAATGTTAGCGAGGAGAGAACATAACTGGAACTCCCCTAGGAAATCCTACTTCTAAATGAAATGAAAACACATCCATAAAACCTGTACTTGAAGGTTTATAGCCACTTTACTTAAAATAGCCCCAAACTGGAAACAACCCAAATATTGTTCAACGTGTGAACAGATGAAGCGTGAGACAGCCACACAATGGAATACTTTTTAGTAATAAGAAGGAACGAGCCACTGATACACGCAGCAGCATCTGTGAACCTTGAAAGCGCTAAGCTAAGAGAAAGACGGCAGACACAAAGAGCTACGTGCTGTGAGATTCCATTACATGACGTTCTGGAGAAGGCAAAACTATGGTGACAGAAAACAGATCAGTGGTTAAAAGGGGTTAGAGGTGGAAAGTGGATTAACCATAAAGGGGAAGAATGCAGGAACTTTTTGTTTTATTTATTTATTATTATTATTTTGGTGATTGGAATGATCTATACATCAACTGTGGTGTATTTTACTGTCTATTTCTTAAAGTGCATTTTACTGCATGAAAACTGTATCTCAATAAGCCTGACCTAAAAAATCTTCAGTCACTGCAGGCTTTGATTGCCTTGCATCTTCTTAATGAGCTACAAAGTTTCTTTCATGACATTCCCACCCTCTGCAGTCAGGCCAATGAAGTACTAGCCCTTGCGCAGCTCTGGACGGCAAACTTTGAGAGGCTAGGTGTGTTCTGCTCTGGCCAGCAGGACCTTGCAGTGCTCTCAGGATGCAGAAGGACCCCAGCAGCCACCTGTCCTGCTCAAGGGTTGAGGTGCTACCCTGGTAACAACAGCAGGGCTTGGAAATCGCAAAACAAAAACTAAAGGGCTCTCAATTGTCAGCTGAACCAGTCATGTCTCCACCCCCGGGCAAAAAGACTAAGTGAATACATCAGGTTCCTAGAAAAAGAATCTCCCTGCTCTGTGTCATTGAGCAGGGGTCTCCAACCTATGGTGAGTTGTATAACTATTTCATTATATATTACAATGTAATAATAATAGAAATAAAGTGCACAATAAATGTAATGCTCTTGAATCATCCCAAAACCAACTCCCCACCCCTGGTCCATGGAAAAATTATCTTCCATGAAAACAGTCCCTGGTGCCAAAAAGGTTGGGGACGCTGTCATAGAGCACTTCCCACTGTGCCTCTTGAATATTCACCTTAAAGCTGGAAAATGAGGGCTTCAAATCCACCCGAAAAGAAACCCCTGCTCATAATTGGCACTGGCCTGTAGGGGGAGCTCAGGGCTTCTCTCACTCCGCTTCTCAACCTCTAAGGAGGCAGAGAGCTGACCTGGTGGGTTAGATTCCAAGACACTGATTGGCCGGGTCTCAGTGGGCGGAGCTTGCACAGGGGTCAAAAGGCGGTCACCATCTTTCTCATCTCTCACATCCTTCATCTCTCCCAGGAGGCTGCTGGGCCCAAGTCTCGCACTCTTGCCCCGAGATGGTTGCTATGAGTGGCCTGGGCCAGCTCCACTCCAAGCCCTGCAGCAAATTCTCTCCCTTCTCGTGGCTCTCGTGGTCCCTTCTGGGTTCCCTGCTGTGTTGAGCTTACAGAAGCCAAGACTGACGTTTGAGTTGGGGTTTGAATTTCCTTAGACCTACCTAGTATAGAAGAGAGGAGGCCAAAGGCCTCATGAGCTCTACTTTAAGATTTGGGGCAAAATCCCAACTCATAATAATTCACCTCTGTTGGTTTTGCACTTTTCTTCGTAGATATATTTCCTTGGGAGATCTCCAGGAGAAGGATTCAAGCATTTCTGACCAAATATGATCAAGAACCTTCTCCACCTCCACATATCTCTTTAACAGTAGTAGACACCAAGAGGCACAAAGAGTGGGAAGGGAAAAGAAAATACGTCTATGGAGGGCTGCATGTGGATGCTGAGTGCCTCACATGCACTCTCTCCAGGCCTCGTGCTACACCACGTGAAGGTCATTTGTTCCCATTTTAGGGATGATGAAACAGACATGTTTTATGAGAAAGAGACATTATCAAGGCCACCCAACTGGCTCCTGCAGAGGTGGGGTCACAAATATCCGTTCAGGCTGTCAACCCATGTCTAGATGCTGGGATGAATGACTCAGAAAAGACCTCTGCTATCATGGAGACTACGTTAGACAGAGGGATGAATAAATAAACAAGATCACTTCAGAATGTATAAGTGCTGATCTGAAAGTTACTCTCTCTTCTCTCTTCACTCCCAACTTTACTGACAGCACATTTTTCAGGTGCAGCTAAAATTGCACTTCATTCATTCATTCACCTAGCAAATGTTCACGGAGGGCCAAATTTATCCCAGGCTTTGAGGATACAGCTGTGAACAAAGGAGAAAGAACACCTGCTCTCATGGAACTTACTTTCTAATCATAGAAACAAAAAAAGAAAGAACAAATGTCTTGCCCTACCAGATCTTCTGCATTGTAGCATTTAAACCATGGCGTTGTAAGTGCATGCTTAATTGCATCTCCCACGCTTAACTGCGAGCAACATGAGAAACCTTTGCTCACCGTTACATCCCAGGGCATATATCGTACTTGCCACATATGAGGTGCCCAGTAAACATTTAATGAGTGAGAGTTAACATTTATTGAATAGTCAGTCATCCTGGGAACTATTTAAAGGGATGTATCAGGCATTAACTCATTTGATCCTCATGACAGCCCTATGAAGTATGTACTACGTATGGCCCCCATTTTGCAGATGAGGAAACCGAAGGACTAAAAGGTGAAGTAGCTTCCCCAGGGCAAGCACAGCATTTCACACGGTGGTTGACACATAGTAAGAAGTCAGTGAGTTGTGGTGGCAGCTGTAGGGCTGCAACCTTCATTGTTAGCCACTGAGAGCCCCTGCGCCAGGCACGTGCTGTTTTAGGGAAATGACTTAGGGTTGTGCAAGGCAAATCAGAGCTAGATGGGAGACAGAAGGGCCAAGTAGGAAAGTAGCACAGAAAAGTTGACTTCGTTATGGTTTATGTGGAGGCTAGTGGAGGCTCCTCCAATCTCCTTCTGCTGCCTCAGCCTCTATGAGGGATCACACCCACCCACCATCCCTATCCCTCAAACCATCCAGGCAAACCAGGTCATCCTCAGTTGATTTTGCCCACCTCTCTCCTGCCACATGGGAGAGCTTGGAATACAGCCACACTCCCATATCTGGGGTCTTCGTGACTCCATGGTCCTCAGGGAGAAAGCAGGGTGCCTAGCTGCCCAGTGCCATCTCTGAGATGGGTGGCTCCCAATCATCACACTCACCCTTTGAGACACCCATGCTCCCTGGACACAGCTGGCTGGAGCAGAGGTGGATGCTTGGCTCCAGTGTCACATACGCTGAGCAGCTGGGACACAGGTAATCAGTCCCGAGGCCAGCAGACACGCAGCTCCAGGGCTGCAGTGGTGGGTTTCTTTTGATTGACAAATCATAATTGTGTACATTTATGGGGTACAATGTGATGCTTTGAAATGTGTGTATAATGTGGTGTGATGAAATCAACCTAATTAACATATCCATCACCTGGATTACCTATCGTTTTTTATGGTAGGACATTTGAAATTTACTGTCTTAGTTATTTTGAAATATACAATGTATTATTATTATTATTGACTAATGTCCCCTGCTGTGCAATGGATCTCAAAACCTATTCCTCCTGTCTATCTGAAACTTTGTACCCTTTGATCAACAACTTTCCACACCCTCCCTCCCCACCCCTCCATCCTCTGGTAACTATCACTCTGCCCTCTTCTTCTATAAGATCAACTTTATTAGACTCCACATGTAAGTGAGATCATGCAGTATTTGTCTTTCTGTGCCTGGCTTGTTTCACTTAACATAATATCCTCCAGGTTCATCCATGTTATCGCAAATGACAGGAGGTGCTGATTTTTACAGTGGGTTCCCAGAAGCAGAGAGAAACAAAGACAAAGGTCACATGGCCGCAGGGATGGAGCTCCCAGCTCCCGTCCTGTATGGGCTTGGTCCTGCCTTCCGATTCCATATGCCTCCCTGTGTCCTCTAAATGTTCTCCTTTGTGCTTCAGCCAATCCAGGTAGGCGCGTCACATGCAAGCAGGGGTGAGAGTCAAAATATTGCAATGGCTTTAGCTCAGCCACTGCAGGGCCTCGCTGTGCTGGGAATTAACTCTTTAGTTGCCAGGCCACAGAGAGCCAGGTTGGGGAAGAGCTGGCGGACGCAGGTGTGGATGAGTGGAAGGTGGCCGGATGCAGCTCAGAGGGCCCAGCGGCTGTTTACCAATCTGCTTAAAAGTATTTCAATGTTTTCACAACTGGTATGGCAGAGCCAGCGCATGCAGGTTAAATGTCAGTCCTGCCTTTATCCAAAATCCGTTCCCTTCCTGGCCTCTGTGGCTGCGGCTGTTGGGCTGAGCCTGAGAATCCTCGCAGCCTCTAAGTCAGAACTCCGGTCTGGTTTTGATCCCCTTCGAAGACACAGCTTCTGCCTGTACCCCAACCCCCAACCCCCACCCAGTTTCATCTCACAGTCAAGATCCTCCCAAGATTCCCCCAACCTGGGCCACACTAGCTGGACCCCTCCAGGCCACCTGGAGCCTGTGCCATCCCTGGCCTGGGTCCTCCTTCATGCCTAGAGGGCACAATCTGGAGCCCATGGGCCACACCAAGCCTGCAAGCAAGCTAAGGTTGGTCCACAACTGTAGCTTCTTAAACATCTGAATTAGTTGACCATATTAGAAGTCATGAAATGCCAGTTAAAATGCAAATTTCTGGCTCCTTTTTTAAGAAGTCATGAGTTGCGACAACACTAGACACACATTTTTGTGGCTGGGCCGCAGTTTCCCCGTTAGATAAGGGGTAAGCTTTCCAGTTTTCTACAGCCCCCACCATTCCCAGTTGTCTTCCACTAGGCCCGCCTCACTCTTTTCCCTTCCTCGCCTGGTCCCTGTAGGAATTTGGGATGGTGACCTCTGCCAGACTCCCTGTCTTCTTCCCCAGACTCCCTATCCTCTTCTCCCTATCCTTTGGCTGGGATCCAATCACATGTGAACATGTCCCCTGAATTCCCAAGTGAGTTCACCTGGCTCAGTGTCAAATGCTCTTGGAAACGGGTCGAAACTACTGCATCCGTCCCCCAGCATCACCCCTCGCTGTGCAGTGTCGCTGGCCATCTCTCCCACCCCTGGGATTGGGTTTCCACGCGATCCTGGCAAGATCCCTCTTCCCATTATTTCATGTTGTTGAGGTTTTATCTCCATCTGCTTAGTACTAGGCAAGCTTGGATTTCCAGGTTTCCTTTCGCTTTTGGTCCTGATTCAAGAGATTGCTGAATAACACCAACAAAATAATCAACCACTGTGACTTTTACTACCTCTGCAAATTGAGCACATACTACCTGCCTAGCGCTGTGCTAAATGTTCTAGATCTGTGGTCCCCGACCCCCTGGCCATAGACTCGTACTGGTGCATGGTGTATGGGGAGCCAGCCCGCACAGCAGGTGAGCGGTGGGCGAGCAAGGGAAGCTTCGTCTGCATTTACAGCCATTTCCCATCACTCACATCACCGCATAAGCTCCGCCCCCTGTCAGATCAGCGGTGGCATTAGATTCTCACAGGAGCGCAAACCCTACTGCAAACTGCACGTACAAGGGATTGAGGTTGCACGCTCCTTATGAGACCCTAATGCCTGATGGTCTGAGGTGGGGCTGAGGCAGTGATGCTAGTGCTGGGGAGCGGCTGCAAATACGGATTATCATGAGCACAGAGGTCTGACTGCACAGTAAATGCAATGTGCTTGAATCATCCTGAAACCATTTCCCACACCCCCACTTCATGGAAAAATTGTCTTCCATGAATCTGGTCCCCGGTGCCAAAAAGGTTGGGGACTGCTGCTCTGGATCATGTCATTAAATTCTCATAATACCCCCATGGTGGAGGAGATACTGTTATCTTGGTACTCGAGACGAGCAAACTGGGGCTTAGAGAAGTAACCTGTCCAAAGTCACAAAGCAAGGAAGCGGAAAAGCCAGGACTGGGATCCAAGTCTATCAGACCCCAGAGACGCGGCCAGTGGGGCAGGAGCCCCTCAGTGTCACCTGGCTGCCTCCCTGCTTCCTCAGCCTTTTCAGAGGGTCTCCCACCCAACGGGGGGTTACAGGCAATGATACTTTCATCTCACACAAATGCAGGACCAGCCAGTGACAGGCCACTTGGGGTCCCCTCCACCCCCAAACCAGGCTCCTCACGGTGACCACCAATCCCCAGCACCAAAGGACAGGCACATTCCAGCTCAGCTGCTTCAGATCATCACCTGACTCCAGACAAGGGCAGCTAAGGAGGAAGGAAGCACAGGTCAGAGACCAAAGAGAAAAAAATCTTTAAACCTCCAAGTCAAAACCTGAAATAGCCTCTCTTAGTCTGAATGGGCTGTGCGGCTTTGTCCACAGGTGGGCTGAAATCTGGCAGGAAGAAAGAAGCTGAAATGGAGCCCACAGACAAAGAAAACACAGCCCAACAGTGTCCTCAGAGGAGGAAGTAAAAGCAAATTGCAAATTTAGACTGTCATCCCTGGATAGTTAAAAGTTAAGCCCATGAAAGTTCCTAAAGGTATACTCCTTTAGGTATACAGAGGGTAGGGGGGCAAGGCTAACCCAAAGATCCCAGTTGGAAACATTCTCAGAACAGAGGGAAATTAACAAGCACAGTCTCTGGAGTTACCTGTGTGACCTCAGGCCAGTGACTTAACCTCTCTGAGTCTCTGGTTCCTCATCCATAAAATGAAGATGATAACAGTACCCACTTCATAGATCGGTTGTGATGCTAAAGCTCCCAGCACAATGCCCCGCACACAGGCAAGCTCTTCAATTTTATTATTCCAAAGAGAAAAAATAATCATGGCGACACTTCCCAAACTTCCATCACGAGCACTCATAATTTTGCATAGCTACATTCCACCTGTAGTGTTATTTACAGGTGGATTTACTTGGCCCTTCTCTTCAACTTAGTGTGCCATTTTTATGTAAATAAACCTATTTTAAAATAAAACTCTTCAAGAGCGTGAACTTGCAGGATCGATGTGCAGATTATGTTTTTTCTAATATACCTCAAAATGAAATAGACAACTCTTAAAATGAAATTTTAAAATGTTCATCCTAACATTTTCTGCTGAGAAGCTGCAGAGAAACAGATACATATATTCCTGGTTGCTGGACCAAATGACATAACCTTATTGCAGGGGCAATTTGGCACTACCTGTCAAAATCACAAACGCTTTAAACGAAATTAAAAATGTTTCCCCTTTGACCAAGTCATCTTATCCTAAAGATAAAGCATACGTAGGAAATGACGTATGAATTCATACATGTTCATTCATTCATTAAAGCATTGTTTACAACAGCAAAAGATTTTAAACAAGCTAAGTGTCATTGGCAGTGAGCTGCTTAAATAATGTGCAGCCACATAATGGAAGACTACTCAGGTATTACATAAAGAAGGATTGGGACGTTCTCTGCATTAATATGGAAAAGTCTCAAGGATATATTTTTTAAATGAAAGCAGAAAAAAGAAATCAAGGTGCTGAAGCCTGTATGTTGTGTGCTACCTTTTGCATGAAAAAAAGGAAGTGGGTTAAGAAGGCATGGTCTTAATTACTCACACCTCTGGAAGGATACGCACAACAAAACCTAATAAAGGTGTGTATCTGTGGAGGCAGGAGACAGCAAAGCAGACAATGAGACTTCTCAATATATGCCTTTCTATAGTTTTGATGTAAAGTAGGATATTTTAGGGTTTATCTGTGCATCACAAAAATCTCACACCTATACCCCCACGCTGGGTAGCACACCAGTACCGCCATGCCCCCAACTATATAAAAAAAAAAAAAAAAAAGACCAAAAAATTCCCAAGAGACAAAAGAGCAGGGAAACCTCAATTGAGAATGGGTGGACTGAGATTTTGTGAATATGAAATACGTATAATGTTGGACGCTGTAATTACACACGCACGGCTCAGTCGAAAAGAGGACACTATAATTTGGCGACAATCTTTCGTTTTGTTCCTGGAGAAGGGAATGAATAGCACTGATCACGCTGTGTCAACGTTCATGCTCCTGGTGATGGCTCCCTCCCTGCGCCTTGATACACCATGCCTTCTTCTCACCAAGTAAGTAATTGTTCAATTTGAAGGACACGCTGCCACCGTGTAAACTTTGGTAGAATTTTAAGTATCATTTCCTGGGTTCGCATCTACATTGTAGTCAATCTTAGGGGTCAATTAATAGCCACATTCAAACTGAAATCCAGCTCTGGCAGTTATTAGCTTTTTGACTCTGGGGTAAACTATTTAATCCTATTACATTTGTCTTTCCTCATCTGAAAATGGTACAACAATGGTATGATGGTGTAACACCTCATTCCTAGGTTAACGAGAGAGTGAAGTGAGATACTGCCTGGAAACTGCCTGATAGTCACGGGTGAAAATAAACACTGAATAAATGTTCCCCATTATCATTAATTATCTATGTTGTTCTTTACCTATTTTGAAATTCAAGTTTGTTTCTAATTATTTATAACAAAGTTTCCTATATATGAATTAAGGATATTAGCCACTCACCTATGATGCGTGCTGTAAATGTATGCCCAGTTTTTCATTTGCCTTTTAATTTTGTCGGTGTTCTTTCTTCAAGGTATAACACGTGTGTGTGTGTGTGTGTGTGTGTGTGTGTGTGTGTGTGTGTGTGTGTTTAAATAAAGTGCAAATTTTTCCCTTTTCCTTTATGGTCTCTGTCTCTGCTGTCATATTTAGAAAGTCCTTCCTGATAGCTCCTTCCAGTGCTTTTACAGTTTCAACCTTTTTACATTGAAATCATTATTTCCCTTGGAATTCATTTTAGCATGAGCTCTGAAAAAGACCTTCATTTCTTTTCTTAATGTTTAGCCAGTTGTAACAACAAATGTGTGGTGTGCATCTTTTCACTGCTGGCTTGAAATGTCTCTTTTATCACACACTAATTTCTTATGTATCCTTTGTTCATTTTTAAATTTTTCTCTTACGCTCCACTGATCTCTCTATTCCTGCCTCTGTACCATACTATTACAATACGTCAAAGGTTAGAGGATCTCAGGATCTAGAAGCATGTGTATTACACCCACCCACCCCTCCCCGAGCATTGCTGTCTGCTTTCAAATTTTTCTTGGTTATTCTCATCCATATATTCTTCCAGATTGTACTGGAAATGTCCATCTTTGCTTGCCCTACTTACTGGCCCTTCTAGAAAAATTCCAAACCTATAGCACCAGCTCAGTGGGCAGGAGAGCGTCCGACCACTGTTTCCAGCCAGTGCCGAATGGACCAAGGTCTGGTCAGCGATGTGCAATTTGTGAAGGAGGAACTGGGCCAATCAGAATTCAGAAGAAGAAACCGTGCAGAGCTGGGTGCTACAGATGGGGAGGGGGTGCTGTAGAACGAGGAGTGGGGAGAGAGAAGGACAGAGACAGAATCCTTACGTAATTTGAGCATCCCATTATTCCAAAAATAAAAATTTTCCTCCTAAACTCTTAGTTGGGGCTTAAGTCTTGATTCCTGTGTATTTTACCTTCTTCTTTTTTGCTATTTTAACTGAGAATTTTTCTACCTTATTTTAGCTGGCTATTGCCAAAATCCAGAATAGTTATAGTCATTTATACATTTATTTTACAACCAGACATTAGTGAAAATACTTGGCAAATGATGTTTGATTATTTCCTTGGGTTTTCCTAGGAGGCAACATTTGCCCTTAATGGTAAGCTAGTCTTTTCTGCTCCAGGATTTATATCCCGATGTTTCAACGAGTGATCGCAATTCATTCGCTAGGCTGGCAGTTTTTAACCTGGGAATGCCATCCTCCATAGCATACGTGAAAAATCTCCTCCAGAGATGCATTTTCAACTCCCACCCAGGCCTCCCGGATGGGACCCACAGCTGTGGCGAGCCACGGTTTTGACGAGTATGCTGCATCCTCAGAACGCTGAAGAAGAGCTGGGATAACCTGGTGACCTCGGTCCAGCTCTCCTGATGTCATCCCTAGTTAACCTTATCTGCTAACTGGGGATAACACTGTTTATTTCGTGGGCTTGCATGGGGAGTGAATTACTCGCGACCTTTAAAAACAATTGCCTGACGCACAGCAGGTACGCGACTAATACCGGCTATTATTAATTATCACTGCTCAGGGCATCCCTATGTCTACTGAATTATAACGTTTCCCAAGAAACCCCATATATGTTCCTACTTCTTGGACATCAGTCTTGATTTCCTGTGATAATTCCCTCCACTGAAGCTAT
This sequence comes from Lepilemur ruficaudatus, assembly GCA_963574885.1. Taxonomy (NCBI): domain Eukaryota; kingdom Metazoa; phylum Chordata; class Mammalia; order Primates; family Lepilemuridae; genus Lepilemur; species Lepilemur ruficaudatus. The sequence goes on from CAUYRT010081816.1 coordinate 21,060, forward strand.
AAACCATTCATTTATTTACCCATTCGTTCACAGAATATCTGTTGAATGCCTTGCCTGTGTCAGGTGCTGATGAGCAAAATCACAGAGAGTCTCTCTTCATGGGTCCCCAGGCTAGTTGGGGAAAGACAGTGAAGAAGCACAAACCGAGATATGCTCCCAGCTGCTGCAAAGAAGCCCGGGGCTCAGAGAGCTGGTCAGAGGTCGGGGGGCTGCCATAAGAAAGTGAAGTTTGAGCTGAAATCTGAAGGATTAGAGGGTGTAACTAGGCAAGAGCCACCTGGGTGGGCTCTGCCTGCCATCCCCGCCCCCAATGAGGGCATAAGGACTCAGTGGGGTTCAGCTTCAACCCAGGTAGACGAAGCTGCCACCACCTCACTGCCACCTGCCTGGCTTCAGGCTCTGCCTCAGCCCCGTGCCCTGTTCCCAGCTTTGAACCCTCAGACAGGAGCCCCCGGCCCTCATGAGAGGGAGTTCAGTACAGCAATCACAAGTCAGACTCAAAGCTAGAGAGTCCAAATCCAAAGCCAGCTCTGTTAATTCCCAGTCCTGCAACCTTAAGCAAGTTACTTAAGCTATATGAGCCTTGATTTTCTAACCTGTAAAATGGAGAGAAGAGCTGCCATGTGGCGAGAGACTGCAACACAGTAGCATGCAGTGCAAGGCCAGATAGTCTGGGATTGACTCCCAACTCAGTGACTTCTTAACTGTGTGACTTTGGGCAGGTTACCTAACCTCTCTGTGTTTCAGCTTCCTCATCCTCAAAATGGAAATAACAGTAATAATAATAATAGCACCAAATCCTCATAGGATTGTGAGAATTTAATGGGTTAGTGTTTGCAAAGGGCTCAGCACAGTACCTGGCACACAGTAGACACTACGTAAGTATTTGTTGAAGATAATAAATGTGTCTGCTTTCTAGATTTGTGAGGATTAATGAAATCGTGATTATAGCACTTAACATAGTGACTGGTATGCAGTATACATTTGATAAATGTTAGCTTAAAATAAAAATGACATCTGTGATCTTGGGCAAGTTGCTTCCATGGTCTGGTCTCAGTTCCCCCTTCAGAAAACAAAGGGGTTAAGCTGGGTATTCCCCAGGGGGACCTGCAAATTCTGGTCTGGCTGTTCTCAGAGTGCGCCCCGCCTCTTCCTGCGGAGACTGCATTGTGCATGCATTCTCAGAGGGTACCGCGGTTGTTTCAGGGAACAGTCACACTGCAACAGATCACACCCGTGCATTACAAATAAATCCTCCATCACCCACAAAACATGCACACTCCTCTCCTTCCCTCCCCGCCCCTCCTCCCCCAACAGTGCCATGAACCAACCAAGGGATGTGGCCTGAGCACCCCTCTCCCCTTGCTGAGTGGGGGTCGCGCCAATGCAAGACCACGACATAAGGTGATTCAGCTTACAAAGCCGCTGTCAGCTCGGTGCCCAGGCGCAGCGCAGGGTGCCCCACTTCCTGGTAGCACCCTCTGCCGCAGAAGCACTCAGCACGCCCAAGTCTGCATTTCAGAAGAGCAGAAAGGAAGCTTTGTGCGAAGGACACGGTGAGTTTGTGAATCAGAGAAGGGCCTTCCTCAGCTACTGAAGCTGCCGAAGCGAATGCCTGCCCGGCTGCCCTCTGTGCCTGGGCCTCTGGATGCAGCAAGCCCACGCAGGTCCCGATATTCATGATTACAACCAGGAGAAACCATGGTCCCGAGCCATTAGGTCCACGTGGACAAGGGTCCTAACTGAGGAAGATGAGCTGAATCTGGTATCGACGCTTTTTTGGCAAGCCTTCATTCCACCCTTCATCCTTCGCCAAGAACACCACTCTGTTCAACAAACAATTACTGAAGAGCTGTCATGTGCGTGCACCGGCCGAGGTGTGGAGTGATCACACAGCACTGACCCCCACCTTCAGGGACATACAGATCCCAGTGGGGAATAATAATTTTTACTGATGTAACAGCTAATGCACACAGTATTTTCCTTGTGCCGGCAGTCTTCTAAAGCCTTCACATAGCATTAACTCATTTGATCCTCAACAACCATGAGAAACAGGTTTATTATTATCCCTATTTTACAGAGGAGGAAATTGAGGCACGGAAAAGTTAAGTAACTTGCCAAAGGTCACACAGTTAGTGATTTGGACCCAGAATCTGAGCTCTGTCACCATGTAAGTAAACGTAAAGATGTCCCTATGATGTGTTACAGCAAGGAGAGGTACGTGGTGCTATGAGTACAAAATAGCAGGAATTGGTCAGGGAGGTCAGGGAGGGCTTCCCTGAGGAGGTGAGGCTTGAGCTGTGGGCTACAAGATGAGCATGAGTCAACCAGGGCTCTTAACGCTGGATGCAGATTAAAATCTACTGGGACGCTTTGAATCAATCCAAGATTCTGACATAGTTGGTCTGGAATGGGCCAGGCACCAGTATTCTGTCAAAAAGCTTTGCAGATGATTGTACTATGCAACCAGGGATCGGAACTCATTGAACTCATGGGGAAGAAGGGAGAGAAGCCTCTCCCAGCAGAGGGACTAGCATGCGCAAATGCCTCAGAAGCAGAGAGTGAAGGAAGGCAGCAGAGGGTGGCGGAGGGAGGGGCCAAGCAGAGCCTCGAGGGACTCACAGGCCAGAGCACATGGGGCCTTACCAGCGGGACAGCCATTTAGTACATCTTCCAACAGGGACTTTTACGAGAATGACAAGGGGCACAAATTTTTGGGGGTACTGATGCAACAGAGTAAAAGCAGTTTGCTTATGGGCAAGCTTGGCAAAGGGAGATGTATGCTCACCCTGCTTATAAGCTACATCAAAGAATACTGACTTTGTCTCAAGAACAATGGGAAGCCACTGATGAGTTTTCAGCGAGGAAGATGACATGATTACATCCGGTTTTTAGAAAAACATGGAAATGATAGGCCAGTGAAACAGAAGGAAGCAGAGAGACAGGACAAGAGGCTACCGGTCCGAGAGGGCCAGTGGAGTTGGACTGGGGTCCTCTCGGTGAGGATGGGGGACGCAGGCAGCAGTGCGTCATGATGGCGGAGAGCAGACTCTAAAGCCAGACCAAGTTCAAATCCAGACTCTGCTTCTTATTAGTCATGTGACCTGGCAGCCCAGTTCCCTTCTCTGGGCCTCAGTTTCTTCCTCTATAAAATGGGCACAAAAGAGTATCTTTCTCATAGGTTGAGGATTAAAGGAGCTAGTAGGTGTAAACCACTCGGAACAGCACCTGGCGCGTGACAGGTGCTGTATGAGTGTTAGCTATAACCATCACTCATCATAGGATTTGGTGACGGCGACAATATGTGGGTGAGAGACAGTCCAAACACAGAGGAAGAGGCCCCAAGAACTGAACAGCACTCAGTGGGACTTGGGGGATTCACAGTCAAAGGGTGCAAAGGATCAAAGACAGAAAGTTTCACGAGGAAGGGCTGAGATGCAGAATTAAGGACTGCAGCCGGGACCAAAAGGCCAACACCTTTGGCAAAGGCAGGTCCAAGCCTCTGGGTCAGGCAAACACACGATATGCCGGGTGCTGTTTTAAGCTCTTTGCGTCTAACAACTTATTTACCACTCAAAATAGTCCCAAGAAGTAGGTATATTATCATCTTCATCATATAAATGAAGAAACAGAGAGGTTGAGTGACTTATCCAAAGCAAACAGCTGGTAGGTAGCAGAGCCCAGATTTGAACCCGCACAGGCTGGTTGCGAAGTTCATGCTGTTAATTCACATACAAGACCACAAACTTGAGCCTGCACATTTCACTCTGCCCTTATCCCCAAACCGCCACTGAAAGTACCAGAAGGAACCGTTTAAAAATAGGAGGAAATCTATTTCAGCCCAGAAATCAGGGAAAGGTACCAAGTCAATGACAGAAACTCTTGAAATGCTTTCAATATGTAGAAATGGTGGGGCTGGAACTAAGGGAAGGACTAGCATGGTTCTCCTCACCCTACCTTCCATTTTTTAAAAATTAGGAGTGCCAGGGCCTCATTGGAGGAGTAAGTAATTGACTAAACACAGAAGTGAAGGTGAGTCCTGGCAGGTGAGAAATATTGGGAATGATGAGCGATCTCCTCCCAAAGCCTTCAGGAGAAGCAAGTGGCTGCCAGACCCACTTGCGGATGCCACTGGACACAAGGAGGGCGCTAATGACAGCAGAGGGCGCTGTAGCTGCGGGTTCCTAACCAAGGCTGCTGTTAGGGTTAGAGAAACATGTGCCCCAGTCAGTGTAGACCTCAGCACCTCTAAGAGAGAAACAAGATCTCTGCATACTTTTAGAGCTCCCTGTCTTGGACTGTTGTGCCCTCTTTACCCTCCAGAGACGGCTGATTTGACTACATTTACACTTCACCTTCCTGTGGGGAACGACCTTCTGTTGACTGTCCCCACCTACAAATGCAGAAGTTGTAAACCGGAGGTCCACAGAATGAAACCAGCCCCAAAATACGTTTTCAATACACCACAGTTGTAAAGCTTGAATTAGTCTTCAAGATCTAAATTTAGGGGATTTCAGACTTCTTTGGAAAAATTGGAAAATCTGGACCATGGTCCTCTAAAGAGCAGGAATAAAAAAACAGAGCTGAGCACCGGCTGCCCCTTTCAGACAGGGTGTGCAGGGGCCAGGCGGACCCTCCTGTTGTCACCCGCCGGACTCGTTTGCTGCCTGCTGGCCCTGCTAGCTTTGAATTGGACATCCCGATGAATGGAATGTCGTGCGTCCTTTCAAAGTCTTGCACCCACAAACAAACAAAACGCGGAGGAAAGCAGCCAGACACCAGAGAGGGCCCACTGCAGAATTCTGTTTGCAAAGTGCTCAAATGAAGCAGGCAAACCGTGTTCCACACTCCGGCTGCACCGTTTTGCATTCCCACCAACAGTGTGCAAGGGTTCCAGTCACTCCACATCCTTGCCAACACTTGCGTCTTTTGGGTTTTCTTTTAATATATATAATAGCCATCCCAACAGATGTGAGGTGTGGTTTCGATCTGCATTCCCCTAATGATTAGTGACGGTGAGCATTTTTTCCATAAACCTGGTGGTTACCTGTACATTTTCTTTGGACAAATGCATATTCAAATCCTTAGCCCATTTGTAGCTTCCTCAAAACATTAAAAATAGAACTACCATAGGATTCAGTAATTCTACTTCTGAGTATTTACCCAGTAAGAACCGACATTAGGATATTAAAGAGATATTAGCAATTGCATGTTCATTGCAGCATTGTTCACATAGCTAAATGTGGAAACAACCTCAGTGTCCACTGTCAAACAAGTGGATAAAGAAAATGGGGTCTGTACATACAGGGGAATGCTACTCGGCCTTAAAAAAAACAGGCAATTCTGCAACGTGAGGCAGCATGGATGGATCTTGCGGCCATTACACCGACTGAAATGAGCGAGTCACGGAAAGACAAACACGGCATGACTCCACTTACGTAAAGTATCTAACATACTCAAATTCACAGAATCAGAGAGTAGAATGGCAGCCCCTAGGGGCTGGAAGGAGGGGGAAACCGGGAGTTACTAGTCAACAGACATACGGTTCCAGTCAAGCAAGAGGAATAAACTCCAGAGATCTGCTGTACAGCATTGTACCTATAGTCCGTAATAATATATTGTACAATTAATTTAAGAGGGTAGATCTCATGTTAAGTGTTCAAAATTAAATAAAATATAAAACAAAACTAAACAAAATAGAGGATTGGGGAAAAAAGCAGGCCAAACTATTTCTGGCCTGGCTGTGGTTATTTTGATGGATGGGGAGGGAGGTACAAGGATTAGAAGGAGCACAAAAAGGCTTCTGGTACTCCGGGTACAAAGGAAAGTTCACTGTGTGAGAATTCGTCAAGCTGGACACTTCTCATGTAGAACAAACAGTTTTCGTAACCTCTGTGACCAGTCTAGACCAAAACCTGCAACTTTCATTCCAAATTCTAAAGTGATAGGGTCCTAGTAGAGGGAATCTGACTTGCTCAGCTTGGGAGAGATGTCCACATGCATCTGGGCCAAATGGGGCCGAGGCGATGGGGTCACAGAGCTTTGGGAGTGCTTATCTGGAAAGGCGGTTCTCAGAGGAAAGGGTCACCTGCTTCTGGTTAGGTTTGTCCAGGTGTACAGGGCGGAGGTTACCAGGCAGTTTGGGGTACTAGGCGAAGAATATAGGCCCGGAGGCCAGGATGACTAGGTGTGAATCCCTGCTCTACCTCTCACTGGTCATGTGACCTTGGGCAAGTCACTTAGTCTCTGAGTGCCTCAGTTTCCTCATCCGTGAAATGGGATGATAAAAATGATAACCTACCTCGTAGGGTGTAATGAAGAATGAAGAGTTATTATATGCAAAGTGCTTAGAACAGAATTGTATCTACAAATAGGATTTCTTGAAAAAGAATACTTGGAAATCCTAGAATCTCAGACCACTGGAGGTGGCGGAGCCCTCAAGAATACAAAAAGTCAGAGACAAGAAGAATAGAAATGAGGCCTCAACTCCAGAACCAGAGCCTCTGACATCCCTCCAGGCTGCCCCTCCCCAAGGTCATCTGCCCTTTGATTTCTTCATGTCTCCCCAGGCCTGCCAGCTCCAGAATCTCGGATCTTCTGGGAAATAGTCTTTATCAGGCTGTGAAGTTCATCCTGCCCCCAACTAATAGAAGCTGAAATAATTTATGAGATAGGACATGTCAGCCTCATCCAAGTCCCAGCTCTCCTCTTTGTGCACAGGAGAAACAGCTGGTTTCTGTTCTCGGGACTTCTAGCATTGTGGCTTCGCTTTTTCCTCCGCAGCATGAAGCTCTGCGTCTTTGTGACATCAAGGGACAAAGGGCTGTTTAGAAGCAATTCATTCTGACTTCTACAGGCTGGCTCTGCATTGCAGCAGCTGTCGGCCCACAGCAAACGGGAGCAGAAAAATCGTGTAGAATTCACTTGACCATCAAAAGAATTGCATCTCATCACATTACCATCATTTTATTAGACCCTTCCCCCAACCAGCCCGTGGGAGCTACCTTTGCAAGACGGATGCATGCCATGCCAAAACTAAGGCTGAGCTTTTGAAACTCACCATCTAAGACTTGAAAGGACCACTGGTGGCAATAATATTAATTAGCATGTGCTATGCGTCCAGCATGGCATAAAGCTCTTATTATGGATTAACTCATTTACTCCTCACCTGGACCCTATGAGGTAGGTGCTATTTTATCCTCTTTTTACAGATGAGAAAACTGAATAATCTTGGGGTAACTAGTTAGTGGCAAACTTGGAATTCAAACTCAATCATTCTGGCTTCAGAGCCAGCGTATGATACTGCCGTACGGTGGTTTCCAAACCCAGCTATCCATCAGAACTACCTGAAGAACTTTTAAAAATACAGACTCCTGCACTCTTATCTGTATCTCTTCAAATGAAGGCTGTTTTTAGCAGGCTACCCAAGTAATCCTTAGGCATCCAATCTGTCTGTAATCTGCAAAGTAGCATTTAGAAATTTAGTGGACATATGTTGTTTTGATTTGCCTAACATCTATGCTTCCTTTTTCTCTATAGCAGTGCCTCAATTCTCATTTAAAAAGCCATCCCTCTCATCCTCACTGTATTTAGTCTTGGAGGGAACACCTTAAAAGGCCAACCCAGGGTTGGTTGGGTAAATTGAGCTTGGCCAAATAATCTCTCTCCTTTTTGGAATTTGAATTTAGGGCCAAAGTAATACAAGAACCAAACCGAGAGCTGTCTGGTTGTTGAAGTTTTCTTTCAATTCCCTGAAGTATGTCATATCCTTTCCAATGAATTCCTTTCTAACTTGAGTTAACCAAAGATGGTTTCTGTTGCATGTAACCGAGCAACACTAACCAGTAGAAGAACCACCAATGTGATAGAAACACATGTCTACCAGAGATATCTCCTCTGCAGCGTGCCTGGCAATGGATTTTTGCTCTACTGGGACAGGGAGCTAATACCATTATATATTAAATAGCAACCAGGTGGTCAGTAGGGGCTGTTTTTCCCCAGTCTGCACAAATGGTCCTCAGCCCTAATTCTGTCCTTTGGAGCTACACACACACACACACACACACACAAATATACAAGAGCTCTTTGGATATTTGATGACAGCACAAATGCTAAGCTAGACAGGCCAACCCTCAAAGCATCTCCAGCTCCTTCCTAAGGCAACCTTTTGGCACTTGGTATCACAAACCCTTGTCACTGAGCACTTCTGTTGTGAAGGCAGAAGCTGTAGACTGCAGTGTTATGTAAGTAGAACGTAATTTCAGCAGGATCACACACTTTCAGATTTAGATAAATAATAGATAAATGAAGAAATAAGGGAGGGAGGAAGCGGCAGAGAAAGAGGAAGTGGTGCTGGGGGAAGAGAGAGAGAGAGAGAGATGTACACTATGCTGTAGACCGAATTACCCCTGACATTATTCGTCATTGAGAGATGCGGATGGGTCTTTTGGTCCAAGTGATGGTGATGCCAAGAGAGAGGTTCAACCCTAATTGTTGCTTCATCTCCTGGAAGGAGCTAGATAGGCCTGGAACATCATTATCACAAGTTAACTATGGGTGTCCTCACTTGTAAGACTGAACAACCCAGGCTTTGAGAAGAGCGCAAGCGGCGGTTACGTTGCTTTATCTGAGCCAAGGGGACTGGACGGTACCACGTAGGAGGGGTGAAGACAGAGACGGTCTTACTGACATTCACGTGGAGGCAGGAAGTGGGCGGGGCCTTGGCCTGGCAGAGCTAGGACTTCTCTTCCGTCTCTGGGGCCAAAAGTGAATTGAAGTCAAGAGTTACGAGGGGCTAGAACCTTATCAGAACCTGAAGGTTCTCAGTTCAGAAACTAAGCTGGCTCCCTGCTGACGGAGGACCTCAAGAGTAACCACATCCGGAAGCAGCTATAGGTAACTCTCTCCGTGGTTCTCCTGGTACCCCCGGGCCTTCACTCAAATTTAGTCTTCACGGAACTAAGTGGGAAGTCTGAGTCTGCACCAGAGGTGAAGTAGCACCAAACACAAACAACCTGGAGGAGCCAGCTCTGGAATATCCCAAAGTGGTCTTCAGAGCTCTGCAGGCAACAGGGCTGGAATAAGACACCAAAATGTGTTCAGGAAATGTGGTCTTTGGCTGTTACATGTGTATATATTTTTAAATTTTTTTAATATATCATACCAGACCTAGTGGTTTTTGTCTCCTTATTATAATTCATTTAGCAATATATAATGACTCTGTTCCCAGGCCAATAACACTTTAATTACTGTGATGTTTTATTAAAGTATAATTTACATGCAGTAATGTGCAGATGTTAGGCATACAGTTTGATGAATTTTGAAAAATGTGTACACCTGTATAGGCACCATTTCAATCAAGATCTAGAACATTTCTATCACCCTAGACACGGTGACACTACACAGCACTCCATCCTACGGATATAATATATTTTACTTACATAAACCCTAATTGGTGGTCACTTGGGTCATTTTCAAACTTTTTTTATTTAAAAATATTAAGCGGGTACAAATGCTTTTGGTTACATGGATCACTTTTGTAATGCTTGAGTCGTGGCTTAGGTGTGCCCCTCATCCAAATAGTGTTAATTGCACCCATCAGGTAAGTTTTGCCCCTCCTCTCCTCCCCTTTCCCCCAGCTTGATTTCCACTGAATTTTACTTCCCTCTGTGAACATGTGTGCTCATCGGTTCGTTCCAATTTAATAATGAGTACAGGTGCTGTTTGTTCTTTTTCAATCTCGAGATACTTCACTTAGGAGAATGGTCTCCTGCTCAGAGGAGCAGGAAACTACAGTCAAGAGACAGAGCCAAGATGACCCCTGATAAATACCCTGGGCTCACCCCCAGCCATATCCCCAATCTCCTATTAGTCACCCCCTTGAGCCCAACCAGAAGTCAGAGGGTAAGGAAGCAGTCCTCACAGGTCAGTCTCCCAGGGAGAAAGCAGAGAAGATTAGAAGGGAATACAAGGCAGCCGGCACAGCAGATGAGGGCCGGTGCGGTAGCTTGCAAACTGGTCACAACTTCCACCCATCCCTGGATGTTCCTTTGCCCCTCTTTCCATCCATAGGTTGAATTCTAGTTCTCCACCCCCAAACGTGGTCGTGGCCATAACCAGTGCGACACAAACACAGGCTTTAAAAACATCTATGTTCTCTTGTGGTGCCTGGAACCCTGAGACGAAGCTAGCCTACTGAAGGAAAGAAGCCATGTGGAGGAGAAATGAAAAGCCCAGATCAGCAGCCTGCCAACCATCATCATGTTAGGGGGGCTGTCCGATCAGCTGAATAAACCCAGATCAGAGGAACCACCCAAGTAACCTATAGAATCATGAGAAATAATAAATAATCGTTGATCTAAACCTCTAAATTTTGGCATGGTTTGTTGTACAGCAAAAAATAACTGATACAGCAGAAAATGAAAAAGCATCTCGCAAGTATTTAAGCTTCAGTTCCAATCTTTGAGGCTCTTACCCCTGAAGCTCTTATTCTATTTCTAATGTCCTTCCCATAAGCCAATTGACTCTCTTTTTCTATTGCCAGTTTGAGTTGGATTTCTCACTTTCAGTTAAAAGAAAAAAAAACTGCAAAGCTTTACTTTTTCTATGTAATCTGGTACAGTTTCAAATAAACAGAAATCCTTCATTCCTCTAAATTTTAAAATAATTTACCCATGAAGCCTATTAGTCTGGAGCTTTGGGAGAAGAAAAGGTTCTAGACAATGTTTTCATTTCTTTCTTGGTTATTTGCCTATTCTGGCTTTCGATTTCTTCTTGAGACAAAACTGGCAATGTATTTATTTATATATGTAATAGAGATGGGGTCTTGCTACATTGCCCAGGCTGGATTCGAACTCCTGGGCTCAAGTGATTCTCCCACCTCAGCCTCCTGAGTAGCAGTAAAATTGGCAATTTCAAGTTTATGAGAAAATCATCCATTTTTGCCAGATTTTCAAACACATTAGCATTTATTTATATACATTTAATGTATAAATACAACATATTTTAATGCTTTTATTTCCCTTTTTTTAAATCTTCACATTTAACAAAGTTTATCATATTTAATATATTTCTCCACAAAGTGAGACTTGATCAAAAGGATTACTCTCAACATTAGTGCCTACTGCTTTTAACGGACCTGATTTAGTGATGGAATTAGCAGGGCCCAGGAAATAACAATGGGTTTTATTCAGTACCTTGACCATAAATGATAAGAAATCATTTCTGAAACCATAAAATGTTAATGGAAATATCCTTAGGCAAACCAGCCAAAAATTCCTTTTGTACTGCCTGGCACAGAGCCCCTGTTCAATAAAGTTAGCTATTATTATTAGCTTTATTCCTTTACACCTGCACCCCTTCTTGAGCAAGAGAGGCTCCTCTAGATGTCAATAATAATTTGAAAACCATGTACTGAGTGCCGTCTTTGTGCCAGACACTACTCTAGTGTGGTTCAAGCAGCTTCTCACTGAACACTCACAAAATCCTATGATTTAGGTATTATGCTCCCCATTTTAAAGACAGAAACTAAGGGTCACAGAACTCAAATTATGTCCCCAAGGTCACTGGAGCAATAAAATGGCAGAGTTGGAATTTGACACCAAGTCTTTCTGCCTCCAAAGCCCAATTTCTTTTCTCAGTATTGCATCACAGAATTTGAGGTTTTGTGTGAAGTAACGGAAATAGAAACAGTAATTGCCTCATGAGGGCATGCTCTGGCTGGATAAATGCAGAAAATTATCAGTACATTCTTGATTAGGGCAATGGGTGGAACAACGGAAGTGCCCTTAGCTACACGTCTCAAAGGCTCACTATACATTGTGCCAAGCACTCTCATGCAGAGGCTCTGTAATCCTTTTGCTGTTACTCCAATTGTCTTTTATTTGCTTGTTAACTCTTCTTCATTTAAAATATTTTTTGAATTATTTTTTAAACCTATGTGGTTGGTACTAATAATAACCTATTCCATAGATAAGAAAACTAAGGCATAGAAAAGTCAAATGATACGCCCAGGTTTTCCTAATGAGTATCTGAGCAGAATCAGGACCCAAATTCAGATATGTCTGATTTGAGAGTCCACATTTTTAACTACCATTGACATAATCAATAAACTGCCACAACTACCCAATTGTAGCTAGAGGTGGCTAAGCCTGCTGGGGACCTGGGACAGGGAACAATGAGGTGCATTCTTTTGATGAAGCCATCTATGACTCCCTGAACTGTACTAAGACCTGCAGCTTTCGATGAAGTCCAGGGGTTCTGTTCCGCCATAGCTCCTTTGGTTAACAGGATCTGTCATAGATTAACCACAGAATCTTCTCCTCCAATGAGGCAGTGGAATCTATTTCTCTACCACTTGAATCTAGGCTTGGCCACAGGATTAGCTTTGTCCAGTGGGACATTAGAAAACATGATGCCCAAGCTTATGCATCATGTTTGCTAGTGATGCAATGATGCATACATCTCTTATGCCAGGGAGAATTATGATGCCCCCTTGCCCTTTCTCAAGCCCTGAAACCACCGCAGAACAAGTCCGAGCTAGCCAGCTGGATGGAGGATGAGGCCACATGGAAGAGAACCAAAGCTCCCAGGCCAACAACTGGCTCACTGTTAGTCATGTAAGTAGGGCCATCCTAGATCATCCAGCCACCAGCCAACCAACCAGATACCCACAGACATAAACAATAACCTCTTAAACTCTGTGCCCAAGGCAAGTACCTCACTTGACTCACTCTAGTCCCAGCCCTTAGAGATAACTTCTCTCTTTCTTGTGCTGTGATCTCTCAGGAGGCTGTGTATGTGGTCAGAACTCTGAGTGCTGAGTAACCTATAATGTCCATATGTAATGCTTATGGCAGTGCCAGACACTGGTCTCTCTAAGAAGATCCAAGAGACAGAAGAATTGAGGGGTTCCAACCCAGTGAGACCTAGGACCCGGAGGATGCGAATAGATGATGAACAGAAGTAACATTCATGAGCTCTGCCACATTTTAAGGTCCTCCAGTGGTGAGTGCCCATAGATATTGTTTATTCTCATTGGCACTGAATGGCTGGGTCAGTAGCTACATTCACTGGGATAGTGCCTGGTTGATAAAGTTCCCTCAATATGCCGTGATGTGGACCTATCTGTAGAATGATGCCAAATGCACAAAGTTCTACTAATCTCCAGAATATGCCCTGGCTCAGACTAGGCTTGGAATAGCAGAGAGTAGAGGATGAAGCCCATCACATTACATTCCTTTCTCATGGATGGACCCTGTGCATTTCTGCTCCATGAGTTTGCTGCACACCTTGTTCCTCCAAGGTCACACAAGAGGAGAGGGCACCCCTCTGTACCTTCATGAGTATCAGGGGCAGCTAAAAGAGAGCCTGGACAGGTGGGCAAGCAGGTGTGGCCAGGTCTTTAATCATGCCTTTAACCAAGGCAGAAAAAGGTCAATGGACTAAGTCACGCCAGTTCAGGAGTCTGGACCAATTCATCATCCTTGGTGCCAACCGACCTTCTTGGAACTATATCCAGAGATAGAATCACTTCAGGTTGGCTGCCAAATCCTATGCATGCTGGCTGCAGAGAGTGCTTCCTGCTCTCCCCATGCCCAAGACAATGACTGGCTGCACTCCTTCATTCATACAGAGAGGGGTCTCATACCACTTATGGAGCCTACACACTTCTAGGAAGGACTGCCAGGTGGCAGGCAGAGAACCTGCCATTCTTCAGACTTTCCTGGTCTGTCTGACAAGACATCTGTCCTTGCTGCCTTCCCACTGTTATTCATTATCACCGTCATCATCGTCGTCACATATTAATATATAGCTCTTGCTATATACCAGACACTGTCCTAAGTGTTGTTATGGATATTTATGTATTTGATACTCAAAGCAATGCTATGAGGTAGGGACTATTATTTTACCCGTTTTTCAGCTGAGAATCTAAGGCACAAATAGATTTAAGTAATTTGCCGAAGGTGACATAGATTTGAGCCTAGGCAGGCTGGCTCCATCATCTGATTTTACCCAGTACACAATACTGCTTCTCAATTTTCCTCTGAGGAATCACCTCTTCCTCACTCTCAAAGCACAGGGTGAGCACACAGACCCTCATCTCCAGGAGTAGGCACACGTATTAGTCAGGGTTCTGCAGAGAAACAGAACCAATAGGAAAAATAGATAGATAGATGACATAATGTGAATGTGAATTGTGTTCACACAATAATGGAGACTGAAAAGTCCCACAATCTGCCGTCTGCAAACTAGACAACCAAGAAAGCATAATTCAGTCCAAAGTCCAAGTCCAAAGGCCTGAGAATCAGGGTTGCCAATGGTGCAAGTCCTGGTCTGAGTCTGAAGGCCTGGAAACTGGGAAAAGATGAATGTCCCAGCTGAAACAGAGAGACCAAATTCACCCTTCCTCTGCCTTTTTGTTCTATTTGGGCCCTCAACAGTTTAGATGATGCCCACTATATTGGTGAGGGCAATTTTTTCCCTCTATTACTCAAATGCTAACTTCTTCTGGAAACACCCTCATAGACACACCCAGAAATAATGTTTTACCAGCTATCTGGGCATCCCTTAGCTCAAGCAAGTTGACACATAAAATTAGCCATCATGAGTCCACCCTTCCTCAACTTGGCACCCATACACATCCCCTTAAGCCACACTTAATACCTAAATAAAGAATAAGAAAGTCATAATTCCACCTGACATTATAGAACTAGACTCTGTACAACTTAAAATGCAATAATCCCTTTCCTGGGAAGGGGGTACAGTCCTTGAGTGATGATAACTCTTCTACTGAGATCCTGTAACTTAGATACTAAGATGTGAAATTAATAATACATATACACTGATATAAAGTCAAAACATATATTACATGATAAAGAACTAACAGAGGAAAGAAAATAAATATATTGCATAATACATGCATATGTATACATAAACATATTCATAACAAAATAAGAGGAAATACTCATGACAGTGACAGACCTTGTTTCTGTAACTGGTCACATGGTTGTACCTGATACTTATAACTACCTTCTACTACCCCTTGGGTATCCTTGTTGCCTTCAGCAAGCGCCTCAGCTGTGGTGGTTCTTCACCTGGCAGAGTGACCCAAATCTCTGCTTCTTCAGGGTCTAGGGCATTTATAGTCTCTCCTGGATTGGGTTGTTGTAGTTTATCATTGACCTTTATCACAGGTCATGGTAATACTAAGAGATGCCTTAAGGGATCTCCTGTATTCCAGACTTATTTTCCCTTTTCTCCATTGTGGAGTAGTAGTCCAATTTCCCCTCAGTAGTTCAAATCAATCATCCCAGTCAACTTTGTGACTCCATTCTTGGTCTGCTTGCCCAGAGACAGCAGGAGCCCAAAGTGGCCTGGTAGCAGTCTTAACTTGTCCTAACTTCAAGGTCAATAGCATAACATCGTATCTCCTGGTGGAAGCATTTCTCCCTCTGGAACTAAGACCTCTATGCTGGCAGAGCATAAAGTCATGGGGAAAGAATGCAAAAATTTTGCTAATGGGTCACTAGGGGAAATAATGAATGGTGCCACTCGCATTTACACCTCTTGATTTCTGGACCCATGAATCCTGACCATCAGAGAAACAGCACCATATACTAGACACTGATTAGGTGGATATACAGCCTTTTGGAGAACCCTGCCCCATCCTTGTGAGGTATTGTTACCAGCTGGCACTGTAACTGAGTCTTCAAAAGGCCATTCCATTGTTCCATCAAGCCAACTGCTTCAGGACGATGAGGAACATGGTAAGACCAGTCAATTTCATGAGCATGAGCCCATTGCCCCACTTCTGTTGCTGTGAATTGAGTTCTTTGATCAAAAGCAATGCTAAGTGGAATTCCATGACAATGGATAAGGCATGCTATAAGTCCATCGATCATGATTTTTGTAGAAGCATTGTGTGCAGGGAAGGCAAATCTGTATCCAGAGTGTTCATTTTAGTAAGGACAAAACACTGCCTCTTCCATGGTGGAACCAGTCCAATGTAATCAACCTGCCACCAGGTAGCTGGCTGATCACCCCAAGAAATGGTGCCATATCAGGAACTCAGTGTTGGTCCCTGCTGCTGGCAGATTGGGCACTCAGCAGTGGCCATAGCCAGGTCGACCTTGGTGCATGGAAGTCCATGTTGCTGAGCCCATGCAGAGCCTCCATCCCTGCCACCACAGCCACTTGGTTCATGAGCCCATTCGGTGGTGACAGAGTGGCTGGGAAAAGAGGCTGACAGATATCCATAGAATGGGTCCTCCTATCCACCTGATTATTAAAGTCCTCCTCTTCTGAGGTCCCTATTTGATGAGCATTCACATGTGACACAAATATCTTCACGTTTTTTGCCCAGAGAGGTCTATCAACATACCTCATCCCCAAATTTCTTTGTCACCGACTTTCCAATCGTGTTCCCTCCAAGTCCCTGCCCATCCAGCCAAACCATTGGCTATAGCCATGAATTGAACTGATCAAAGAACTCACTTCACTCACTCACGTCACTTCTGTCACTGACACAAGCACCATTGGATCTGCTGGAGCACATGCCAAGTGGCAGCCCAGCTTGCACAGCAGCCTGGACCTGTTGCAGAGCCTGCTCCTTTCTGGGCCCCCCCCCAAAACCAGCAGCTTTTTGGGTCACGTGGTAAAAGGGCTGGATAACATACCCAAATGAAGAATATGTTGCCTCCAAATTCCAAATAGGCTCATTAGGCAACATGTCTCTTTCATAGTTGTAGGAGAAGCTGGATGCAGCAACTTATCCTTCACCTTAGAAGGGATAGCTCGACATGCTGCACACCAATGACTCCTAGAAATTTCACCGAAGTAGAAGTCCTCTGAAGTTTAGTCAGATTTATTTCCCACATTCTGACATACAAATATCTTACCAATAATTCTAGAGTAGTTGCTACTTCTCGCTCACTAGGACCAATCAGCATAACATCATCAACACAACGGGCCAGGGTGATATCTTATGGAAGAAAAACATGATCAAGATCCCTTTGAACTAAATTACGGCACAGGGCTGGGGAGCTGCCATACCCCTGAGGTGGGACAGTGAAGGTGTATTGCTGGCCTTGTCAGATGAAATCAAACTGCTTCTGGTGGGCGTTATGGACAGAGATGGAGGAAAAGGCATTTGATACATCAGTAGCTACATACCAGGTACCAGGGGGTGCATTAATTTGCTCAAGCAATGAAACCACATCAGGCACAGCAGCCATAATTGGAGTCACCACTTGGATAAGCTTATGTTATCATGACATCATGATTATCATGACATCATGATTACCCATGGTCATTCACCAAGATCCATTTCCACAAAAGCCAAATAGCAGAGTTGAATGGGGTTGTGGTAGAAATGACTCTCTGTTTTTATGATTCCAGTTAGACTTTTGTTCACTTGATCTAGGACTTTTCTGCTTATACATATCAAGTAAGAATTCAGTAGGCTTCCCATCTATTTGTCTTCTAGGAACACCGTGATTAGCCAACACCATAGGTCTGCACAAATCAGGCTGTTCAGATTGTTGTTTCAACTCGGCTGTCTGTTATCATAACCACGCCCACCTGCCTCTGATGGTTGAGTGCCACCAATTGGCCCCTTTCACCCTGGAATCCAATTATTCCTATTGCTCTTAGGTTTTCCAATTAAGTGGCTGTGGTTTCCACCTAAGGTACGGCCACAGAGAAGGGTGATCACAGCGCTCTTCCAGGAGTATTGGCAAAAGAAGGAAAGAAAGTGTCTTCTGGCCCCTCCCAGCATGGGTAAGTATGTCTTAAATGGCAAATGCACTCTAATCCACATTCTAATCTCCCTAAGTCTTTGAATCCCTTCTTCTACATTAAACCAGGGGAGATCAGGCATTTCTAATTCGCTCATGGCGGGCCATCTTTTGATTGATGTTTCAGCCAACCAACCAAACTGTCAGAGCCCTTTGTAATTCCCTAAGCTGAAACATTAAGTTCAGAATCTCTGCTTAGTGACCTTGTATCAACAAATTCAGCCTGACTCAACTTTATGTTCCTGCCACCATTATTCCACCTCCTTAATATCCATTCCTACCCATGTTCCTAGATGGCTGCTTACATAACTTAGAAAACTCAGGTAGTTCTTTGGGAGTGCAGTGTACCTTCTTATGGGTCACATTTTGTACTGTACCTTTAGGGGCCTGCTGGGACTTGAGTCTAGTGATAGGTCCAGAAGCAAAAAGGGGTGGTGGAGGTGGGTCCACAGTTGGCATTGTCTTGCCTGGCACCTGCCACAGGGGAGGCTGTTACTGTTTCTTCGGGCAATGCAACCCCAGTGGAACAGCCTATGCCACCATGTTTGGGGATGTCACTTTTGCTGGAGGTGGGGAGGCCAGTTCCACCAGCAAGGAAGACTCATCAGAATTTAGGGGATCAATGTCCCCAGCTTCAGAGTCCTTATCGGAGTCTTCCCAACTTACAGGATCCCATTCTTTTCCCATCAATGTCCTTCCCTTAACAGGAGACACCCTGTGAGGCTGGGAGTTCAATGTGCATTGTAATTCAGCCAATCGCAGGATGAGACTGTGCATTTGATTTTCAGAAATCTCAGCCCTGCAGCTCCAGGATAAAAGGCTTTCCTTCAGGGCACACCTAGAAGCTCTTAGATCATTTATGCAGTGCTTGAGGTGGGAATTCAAATCCCTGAGCTCATCCTTTTCTTCTATCACTTTGTCCAGAGATGTTAGGAGCAAGCAGAGAATGTCATTATATTCCTTAATTTTCCAAAAATGTTTCAGCATCATATACAGAGTCACATAGCTCCCTACTTCTTATAAGTGGTTGATTAGGAGTATCCAATGAAGATTTTTTGTATATCTCTATAAACAGTTCGTGCCAGGGACTCTCAGTGCTCTCTTTACTATTAGAAATAGGGTCATTAGCATTTTAAATCTAGTCAGATTAGAGAGCCAATTTCAGAATCCCCAGAAACAGCTCAGAAAACGCATCCTTAAAATTCTTTTCTTCTAGAACCACTCTTGGTACCAAAATTTTCTGTCTTAGTCTATTCGGGCTGCTATAGCAAAATATCAAAACCTGGGTGGCTTTTAAATAACAAATTCATTTCTCACAGTTCTGGAAGCTGGGAAGTCCAAGTTCAAGGCGCTGGCAAGATTCAGTGTCTGGTGAGAGCCCAATTCCTCACAGACAGTGGTCTTCTTGCTGTTATCTCACAGGGTGGAAGGGGTGAGGGCTCTCTCTAGGGTCTTTTTAATAAAAGCACTAATTTCCATTCATGAGGGGTCTACCGCCATGACCTGATTGCTTCCCAAACATCCTACCTCCTAATACCACCATCTTGTGGGATTTCAACATATGAATTTGGTGGGGGGACAAAACCTTTAAACTATAGCAGCACATAACCAGGCCATAGCCAATCAGCATAACCCATTCTCCTGGCTACATGTGATCCCTGGTCCAATGAGACTGTAGCACTTGTCACCAGGGTTGCAGCACTGACATAAGACAGAGGACTAAAGGTGCTACCGCCACCACACTCCCATAGGAGAAAAGCCTTCCTGAAAATGAAACAACACAGAGGAAGGCTAACCCAAGAAATAGAGAAAAAGGTTCCCGGAGACCTTATTTAAGCACTTTGATTCACTGTGCCTGAAGCCAGGTCTGCCCTTAGGGCTTTTCAATTTCAGGGACCAAAAATTTCCCTTTTCACATAAGCCAGTTTGAGTTCAGTTTCTGTCTCAGGCAACAGAAAAATTCAACAGACATGGAGAGAATATGGGAAACACCATCCTCTTTGCTGCAACTTGCGTATCTAGTCTCCATCTGCATGAACACTCAGAGAAGCATATTGGAGTGAGGCAGTCCCCCCAAACTTCCCTGCCTGTTTTCCTGGGGATGAGAGAAGAAATTGTACTACAAAGGCCAGGGTGTGGGATCTGAGAGAACATGACAAACCATCTCAAGCTTTGTCTTTGCATGGATTTGGTTGTTCCATGTTTACTGGAGTTCTTAACCTAGAGAACCACATTTTCCAATCTAGAGTGTTTCTGTTGCTATGACAACAGATATGCCCCCATCACCACCGATTTGTGCCAAAATGGCAGATCACCACTTGTAGAAGGCCAGCAGGAGTCAAAGAAACTCAATGATAGAAGGTAGTCACTACTCACCTCGGGCAAGCCTAAGTCAGCTGTCAAGTCTAAGTGGGTAATAGGACCAGTAATGGAGACAAAATCAATGGGGAAAATTCCAGGAAGGTGAACCAAAGCAGGAACAAAGGAAGGGAACGAGAGGTGATGCCTTTGGCGTAAGCCAAATGCAATTCATTACTGAGCAATGAAAGCCTATGCATGGTAGAAAGTCCCATCACCTAGAACAGCTTCAGCTTCATGTAAAAGAATGCCCCAAACAACAAGACTTCACTAAGAAGAGCTTCTTATCTTACCTATCCAGTTTGGGGATAAGAGGACTCAGAGTTGGCTCCAGCTCATTAGTGTCATCAATGACCCAGGTTCCTTCAGCTCTTCTACTCTGCTATGCTCAGGATGCCAGCAGTGTCTCCCTCATTGACCCAAAAGGGCTGCCACAACTCCAAGTATTACATGCACACACAAAAATTCCCAAGAGACAAAGGAAGGGATGTCTCTTTCTGATCAGAAAGGAAAATCTTTCCTAGAAGCCTTCTTCAGTCTTCCCCTCGGGCCCCTAGCAGGATTGGGTCACATGCTCATTCCAGGCTACAAGAAAGCCTGGAAAAGCAAGTTTCAGGCATTTTCAACTTCTAGCATGAGATGTAGCCTCTGCCAGAAGAAGAGAAGAGGGTGAGGGCTGTGAATGGCTGTTGGGTAGACAGTCAACAATGTACCCCAAACTCGAGACAAACTTGTATCAACACTTTTGCCATATCCTTATAACACCCATACTGTCATTCACTTAATATTTTCCTTAAATCAATTTGTCTTTTGTTTAACCTAAATATCTTTACTTCAGTAGGAGATTCTATATCTCTACCATAAACGCAAAACTGCTATTAGGTATGTTTTTCCAATCCATCTTCAAATAAATTCATCATGATTAATACAAAAATCGTTTGCCTATTTAACACACAAGTATCTCTTGTCTCACCAGCAGTAGTCATACTTTGGGATGCATAGTAGCAGGATAAACTCATTTCCTCCGAATTCTTGGGCCCTGATATTAAGAACTCCCTAACAAAGAGCTGTAGCGTGTATGGTAAAGTGCCACCAAAACGACCTTTTTACAGTTGCACTAACAGGTAAGCTCCTGCCTATCACTCCCCACATCCCAACCGTCAAGGTGAAGACATTTAGCAAAATCATAGTAGGGGAACTAGCTGGTTTCCTATCCAGTTATATCCCCTCTCAAAATGCTTTGTTTTGTTTTTTCCACTGAAAGGAAACCTGTCTCAAAGCCTACAGGGTCCACCACATGCGTTAACATCCCCACCTGTTTGTCTGAGCATGCTCACTCACGTTTACCCGGAAGGATGCTTCGACTGACAACAGAGAAAAGTGGCCAATGCCCATTACTTACATCAGAGGCTGGGCCCTTGTCAGCACCAGGGCAGGAGAAAGTGACAAATTCATGGCACCGCTTGTGCACAACAAAGCAGCAAACTGCAAAAGAGAAAATAGGGTGGGAGGAAGGGAAGAAGGAAAGTGGAGAAGAGGAAGAGAGAGAGAGGGAGGAAGAGATCATTAAACCTGGGCTTCACCGACAAGGAAAAGCTTTATGGCAAAGTAAACAACAACTTCAGCTTTTGCATCTTGTCCTTTGTTGAAGTCGAACTCTTGGGTACCCCAATGTTGCATCTCACACAGGAGTTAAACTTCTAAAGTTAGCTAGGGTTCAAAAGATCCCATATGCTCAAAATTACACTCTCTCAAAGATTCCTTAAAGTGCCTGGTCTTCTATTGATTTTGGAAGAGAATGCTGTCTCTTAGATCACGCGCCAGATGAAGTAGTTGGCTTGTGCTTAAGTCCATAATGCGTAAGAAATACATTATCTTTAAACTCTGGAATCACACTTAGAGAGATGTTCGTACTATGAAGGGCTTGGAGAAACAGTGAGCAGGGATGGAAGACTCTTGCCCCTGTCTCACCAGAAGCAATGTCAATCAAGTGGAAGAACGCAAGAAATGGTCTGCCATGTTTACATCGTTACTGTAGCAGTTTGCAACCAAATACATATAAACATATATTTGAATTTGTGTGAGTTAAATGCATCTATAATGTGGCTCCACTATTTGGGGACTTACATCAGTTGCCAGGGGGACAGTCAAAGAATAAATACAAAATAAAACTGATTTTTTGGTCCAAATCTTCTTTTACAGTTTTGTTGTTCGAATCTTCATTTATAACCTCCACACTGTGGGTTTCTGGAGGATGGGTGCCATGCTTTAGGTTCCAGCTCAGAACCTTTCTAAAGTGGATGTGCAGTAAATGAAAACAGAACAGGAAACTGCAAGGCTACCCCTAGTGATAGAATGGGTTTGGGTTACAATCATCAGTAGCTGCTAATATCACAAAAAGATACCACCTGTCCCAATGAAAGTTCACAGCCCACCTACGAAGTACTCTTGCCAAATAATCCAATCTGTTCAAGTCTCCTGATACAACTACAGATTTACAGAAAATACAAGTAATAAGGAACATCTTAAATGACATCACAGGGAGACAATCGGCAAAAAACACACGACGCCTCCCAAAATACCCAGAATGTAGAAAACTACAAAGCAACCAATATGGTTTCTTCAACAAATAAACTACAAGGGAGGAAAAAAAGGGGAGAGAAAATAAGAGGATGAACTTATACTTGCAAAGGGATTTAAGAAACATACCAACTAAATGCAACATGTAGACCTTATTTAGATCCCAACTTGAGTAAATCAATAGGTTAAAAAATTGTGAGACAATCAGGGAAATGGATATACTCACTTTTTGAGGCCATTAGGAAATTACTGCTATTGATATTAGGGAATTAAAATTTTTCAATGTGATAATGGTATTGTGGTTATTTTTTTGTTATAGAATCTTCATCTTGGAGGATACATCTTAAAATCTTTATGGATAAAATAATTCAATTCAAAATAATTCAATATGCCAAGGAAGGGAGAAAAAGGGGAGGGTTATAGATGGAAAAATAATTGATCGTAAGGGGTCATTATTGAACATGGGTGATGGACACATGGGGATTTATTATACTAATCCGCCTATTGATTTATGTATTTATTTATTGACAGGGTAAGGAGGAGGGCTATAAAACTGAAATGTGCTGAGTCTTACATCCCTTGAGATTATAGATATTGAGAAACTGCATACAGGACATTGTAAGTTTAAATATGCATATTAACAATTTAGATTAAAAATAAGAACAGAAATACCACGTATAACTTTCAAACCACTAAATGGAAAAGTTGGACCAAAGAAATTAATCCAACTATACTTCAAAAGGCCTTCTTCATGCCCCAAGGTCATGTAAATATTATTCTCTGGGTTTATTTGTACTTTTATATGGCATCACTTCTGCTTTAAACTCTTCAATCCATCTGTAATTCCTTGGAATATGATGAGAAATGAGACTCTAATTCCTGTTTTCCAAATAGGTAACCAATTGTCCCAGCATCCCTTATTGAATAATTCATCCCTTCCCCACTGATTTCAAATGCCAGCCTTATTATATGTTCAATAATTATAGACGCTGGGGTCTGTCTTCAGGCCTTCTATTCTGTTCCATTGATCTGTCTTGTAGCACAGCAATACGGGTTTTAATTATAGTCGCTTTATAATATGTTATATCTTGGCAGGGCAAGTCCTCCCTCATTATTCTTATTTTCAACATTTTCTTGGCTATCACTGCATATTTATTCTTCCAAGCAAACTTCAGAATCAGTTTACAAGATTTTAAAAATACCAATGGAATCTGCATTGAAATTATATTCAGTCAATACCCACCCTCCAAAAAATGACCGGGACTTTGATTGAAGTCTTTAAATTCAGAAATCAAATTCAAGATAATCGACCCTTTCACGGCAATGGGTCATTCCACCAGGCACTGACTGTCCCCTTGTTGAAGTCTTATCTTCTGTGTATCAGTCCTACAGATGTTGCATTTAGTATCGTCTGAGAGATTCTTTTTAAATGCTATTGTCAATTCGACATTTTTTTCCCATTTTGTTTTCCAACTGGTCATTGTTTAAAACTAGGAAAGCAATAGATTTTCAGCATATTTATTTTGTAAGCATTTTGAACTCGTACTAGTATGTGTGGGTTTTTAGTTGCTTCCTTTGAGCTTCCCGGATAGAGAACCACACTGTCCCAAATAATAACATTTCTATTTTCTCCTTGCTGGCTTAGAGGCCTCTCTTTTCCCCTTATCATATTTTCCACATCTGGAACTTTCAGAACCATGTGAAATAAAAGGGACGACAGCACCGTCCCATTCCCCAGCTGACCTCTCCCCCACTGTCTACATCCCAACCACACAGGACAGTTTTCCACCTCTGCTCAAACTAACTTTTGGATTTATATTTTCCTTAAAAATATAAGAAGTGTTCTTCTTAACGTGCTTAAATTTTACCATCTTATCTGGGATGATGCTGCACCTTTTCTCGTTCTATCCTCACAATGTAGTGTTAGGTAGTCTCTCGTTATTTCTTCCAGAAGTTTGTCTTCTTTGTTGTCTATTTTATTCTTCTATCATGTTAAAGAAGCAGATCGTGGATACATTTATCAATTCTAGTGGGTTTTGTTCTACTTTATTAATTGCTACTTTAACTTTTTTTGGTCCTCCATATCTGTATGTGTGTTATTACTTGTATTACTTATGGATTGGGAATATCAACTCTGCAGTCCAATGGCCAGGGTTGGATCCTGCCTCCATCATTTGCAAACCTTAAAACTTAGGTACATTACCTTACCGCCCTGTGCTTCAGTTTCAGTTTCTGAAAAGTGACAGTGATAATAGTACCCATTTCAAGGTGGTGTTGTTAGCATTAAACGAGTTAAGCCATGGTCAGAACTGTGCCTACCCTATCAAGAGTATTCAACAAATGTCTGCCAATACTGTCTACTATTCTTTCTAAAGCTTCTTGAACTGACTGCTCAATTAATTTAAGTTCCATTCCTCTTCATTAAAAATTTAAAGATTTTAAGACTAAAAACCGTTCTTTTAAGTACAGTGTTGGCTACATCTTATGTTTTATATTTAGTGTCATTGTTGTTTAAAGTTTCTAAGTGACCGATTACTACGGTTTCAACTCTCTCTTTGGCCCATAACTATTTAGGAAAGCTTTCCCACCCCATTTTCAAGTATTTGCTTTATTCCAGAACCTTTCTTCAAAACATTCAAAATATCAGTTATAATCTTATTCATCCTTGTCCCCTTTGGGGATGAGATGGGGGGGCTGGCCTCTTGTTTCTTAGTGTCTATCACAATTCCTGGTACATAATTGATATTCAGTAAATAAATGTTTGGTGAATGAATGAACAAAAAAATGAATATCATCAGTCATAGAAAAAAGAAGAAAACATAACCAACTTCATGGTAGATGTAGCTCCTGGCTGGTCCTTCCACATTTCACCACCAGGAACACTTGTCAATCAACCATGGACCAGGTCACTTTAGGTAGCCTTCCAATTAGGCACTGAAATAAATAATCTATCCCCACTGAGGAGAAATCAATATGCCAAGGGACGTGACTATGCCCCAGCATGCTCCAGAGAGATGCTGGGAACAGACTTTGGAAAGCTGATGACCTTCTGATGCAGGTAATTCCTTTACACAGTGTGTTTCTGAAAAGTTGTGCAAATCAAATTTCCCATTAACTAAAACACTTTAAAGAAAATAGTAGGGCTGGCTATATAAAGAAACAAACTAAATCATTTTGTGATACAAATAAACACCCCCTCATTTCTATTTG
Source organism: Lepilemur ruficaudatus (assembly GCA_963574885.1). Classification (NCBI taxonomy): domain Eukaryota; kingdom Metazoa; phylum Chordata; class Mammalia; order Primates; family Lepilemuridae; genus Lepilemur; species Lepilemur ruficaudatus. Next base: position 47,003 of record CAUYRT010081816.1, read on the forward strand.
GCAAATTCAGGGTAAAACCAGCTTTTCTTAAAGATGAGGCAACATTTACTGAGCTGCTGAAAAATGTAGCAGGTCCCACTTTCAAACAGGTACCTGGTAAGCACCAAGAATTCCTAGATGCTTCATGGTTTATTCAATAAGCCCTTGCTCAGCCAAGGTTGAAAGCCTGTAGCCTGCAGCCCTCCAAGCCCAGTGTCTGGCTGTGCTTTATTAGGACTACACAACAGGGTCTCAAACTCAAACACCTAGGGACCCAGTGAGTAATGAAAATGTCAGAAGGCCAGGTAGGGGAATGCACGCATGGCCTGTTTAAAAGGGGAAATTGCTGCTCAGCTCCAGCAGAGAACGAGAAAGAGGTCCCAGGCTCTATCCACCTCACCCCTCCCTTATGACATGCAAGGACATGAAGGTCACCTGCCAGCTGTGCAGGCAGAATAATGCCCCCAACCACCACCACCGCCAAAGATGTCCAAGTCCTAATCCCTGGAACCTACGAATATGTTGCCTTACAAGGAAGACGGGATTAAGTTAAGAATCTTGAGATGGGGAATTATGCTAATTTATCTGGACAGGCCCAACACAATCACAAGCGTCCTTAAGAGAGGGAGGCAGGAGAGGCAGACTCAGAGGATGAGATGTGAGGATGGAAGCAGAGGTTGGAGTCACGCCATTTCTGGAAAGGAACACAAGCCAAGGAATGTGGGTGGCCTCTAGAAGCTAGAAAAGGCAAGAAACAGATTGTCCTTTAGGGCCGTCAGAAGGCATGCAGCCCTGCAGACGTCTTGATTTTAGCCCCAGAAGACCCATTTTCAGAGTTTTGATCTCTAGACCTGTAAGATAAATTTGTGTCATTTTAGGCCACTAAGTTTGTTACAGCAGCAGTAGAAAATAATATACCAGCCAAGGATCAGAAACAACGTGGTTAATCCCAGGAGTACACTACAGTCAAAAGCTCAGGGGATACTTCCAGGGGACCTCTCTGAAGTTTCCACCCTAGGAAAGCATTGAGATCTCAACTCCGCTTCGCAGAGCACCTCACCCCCAAACTCCCAACTCTAACCAATAAAATGTATTCTTCGCATGCCAAAGAGGGCTAAATTAAGTCATCAAAAAAAAGTGTTTTTCTCTTTGGAGTGGATTCTCTTCTTTTACCCAATTCTCACTGGGGCCTATAAGTGGAAAACTGACATTCTTGGGAAGCAATCTTTGTCCTTAAAATCCATATCAATCTGGGATAGAAATTCTAGCACTAGCTGCAGATATCTGTGGCAGGAGAAGAGAAAGAAGGGCCTTCAGCACTTTCCTAGGCTCTCGTCTCCCTCAAGAGGCCCCAAATTAGCCAGTCTTCTAGTCCTATCATCTGCAGGAGTTACAGGCTAAGTCTCTGGAATTGGTAGACTTGGTTTGAACCCTCATTTGACCACCTAGAAGCTGAAGAACATTAACCTAATTACTATACCTCTCTGAGCCTTGTTTCACAGTAGTACCTGCTCTTATGAGGTTTTTGTGAAGCTCAAATAAGACAACACATGCAAAGTGCTTGGTGGAAGGCATTTGAGTTGGAGCCACCAGTATGCAGACGTTGCTCTACAGTGGCTGGGGAGGAGCACTCTCCCCTCCTAGGTCAGAGATGACCCACGTGCTTAACTGCATTAAACTCTGCCTAGTCCCCCATATGCTTCCCTGAACCGTCTCCATGATTGAAGACAGAAAGGTCCAGTCACCATCTCCACCCCACACCTGGCCTCGCTGGCACTAAGGAGAGTGACTCGCATGGCCACGAGACTTGAGTTTGCAAGGGGCTTTCGTAACCGTGCTCTAACCCGCGCCCCCTCACGGTCCTGCGGGGAAGGTGCCCTGATCCTCACTATCTATCCACAGGGACAACTGATGCTCAGAGCGAAGTGACCAAGGTCATCCAGCTGGTTGGTGGCAACACTTGTATTTGAAACCAGGTTTGCCTTCCTCTAGAGCTCACACTCTCAACTTCAGTGGTGCAGATGCATCTGTGTTTGTCATTCATCTCACTGTTCCTGAAGAAATTCTCCCCCACTTTCCTCACCCCCGCCTTTCAGTCAGTTGCTAAATCCCACTGATTCTTCCTTCGCAACATCTTTTATGCCACGTCTTCCTGTACGTTCCTCCCTGGCTCCCACAGTCTGTGATTTCCCGTGGATATGGAATTTTACAACAAAGCCTTAACTGGTGCCCCTAGAGACTGATCATTCCATCTTGATATCTCGTCTCTATGAGCCTACATTCCCATAACCATAAGGGAGATAAGACCCACCAATGTCACGTGATTGCTGCAATATCTAAATGAGATGCATGCACCAATGCACAGCAGCAGGAGATGGTGCCAAGTAAGCTCTCGATGAAGGTTCATTTACTTCCTTCCAGGATGGAGGGATTCATGGCACAAGCTCTGCAGCCTGGATTCTACACCAGGTGCCATAATTTATTAACTGTGTGACCTTGAATAAGGCTATTAACCTTGCTGTATCTCATTTCCTACTCTGTAAAATAAGGACAATAACAGTACTTTCTTCATAGAGTTGTTAGGAGGACTAAATGAGTTTATATTAGCACAGTGTGGGGACACAGTAAGTGCCTAATAGATGCTAAGTACTGTCAATATTATTCCTACCTACTTCCTCCCACTCATGCAGCCTACCCACTCCCAGAAAATCCAACCTCTAAAGACCCAGCTTTGTATGTTATTTCCCTGCTCCAATGTGTTCACCGGCCTCCTATTGCCTAAACCTGCACCGTCTACTGTGGTAGCCGCTAGCCACATGGGGCTATGTGAATCTAAATTAATTAAATAAAATTTAAAATTCATTTCCTCATTCACGTTAGCTACCTTTCAAGTGCTTGAGGGCCACATGTGGCTAGAGACTAACATATTGGACAGCACAGACATATGACATTTCCATCACCATAGCAAATGTTATTAGGCAGCAGTAGTCTAAAGATTAAAGTTCCAAGCCCTTAACCTGGCATCTGTCCACAATATAACCACCACCTAACGTTACTCTCACCTCCTTTCACTCTCATCACTGCCCCACGCTCCTGCCAGGCGGGGTGACTGTCCATTTCTATTACGTATTTACACATTTCCTGTTGAGCAAATTGGTTCCACAAACATATCCATGCTGGCAGCTCATCACATGCCATCCTCAAATGAATCTCAAGGCAGAGGAGCTTAGTTTTCCAACCAGCAGACTGAAGGCACGATTGGAATGGAAATGGCATATTTCACAGCATCATTCAGCTCAGTATCCCAGTGGGACAGATGACAGCTGGTTCATCCTACCTGCCTTAACTCAGGGGTTACAAACTCAAGTGCCTGCAGAGACCAGGCCCTGTGACAAAGTAAAGCAAGCAGGGTAGGGACACGGTGGGACTGAGCTGAACTCAAGAGCACCTGACCTTCCAAGGGACAACTGGCTACAGCCAACAGTGACCCTGGGTTCATTGGTCCTGAGTTGCCAGACAGGATTCTTTTTAAAGACCTGGACAGGCCACCCAAACACATCTGAGTGCTGCCAGTTTGCAAGCTACGTCTTAGCGGGCCACGCTGCCTCAAATACTTCCACCTTGGTTACGTATATCTCTGGGCTAAAATATCCCCAACCACAGAACAGGGATAAGACCACCTGCTTCACATATGGTTGTGAAGATGAAATCAGTTTCATGTGCCTGGCGTGTGCCTGGCTCATATCTAACTCATAATAAAAATATGAATGAATGAATGAAGGAATCAATGAACAGGCTCTTTTGGTCACTCCCACACTCGGAAATCGCTCATCACAGCTGAGTCAAGAGCAAGGCAGCGGAGGCCACGGGCGGTAGGATGGTTTGCGTGAATCTGTAGGCAGCCGGCCCCAACACAGACAAGCTAAGCTGTGTGAGTGTCGAGGGTCATCGCATAGCCCCACTTGACTAACTTTGAGTATACAGTGAGAATTTCTTTTTTAAAAGAGTGTACCATGCTTATGGTTTAAAATTTCTAACACTGCAAATGAGTACACAGTTGAGAATCACTGCTCTACTCTGTTAACAGAGAGAACTGTTGTTTCTGGTTTCTTGAATACCCTTCTGGAGGTATTCTCTGCATGTGTGAGCACAGGTGTGAGTCTCTATATGTACCTATGAACTGAGATATTCCCTATTTTCTTCTTCTTTTTAATCTCTGTTTTACCCACAGGATACAATTCTACACCACTGGTTCTCAGACCTGCTGCAGACTGGAGTCACCTGGGGAGCTTTTAAAACAGAAAGTGCTCAGCTTCCACTGTGATATTCTGATTTAATGGGTCCTGGGGGAGGAAGAGAGGGTAGGCACCCATACGTTTGAAAAGCAAGCTCCTTTGTGATTCAAATGCATTTGGAGAATTGAACATTGCTAAACTGCACATGCCTCCACCATCGACTTTTCCCCAGTAGTACTAATACATCTGGGGGCTGTTCCACCTTAATGTGTAGAGAACGACCCTATTTTGTTTCCATAACTTCATCTTATTCCGTCGTATGGGTGGGCTACCTTTTATTTACCCAGTCTTACAGGGAATTCTTAAATTTCCTGTGATGATTTTCTTCCTGTAAGAGCAGAGGAAGAGAGAGCAAACTTCATTTGCTTATCCACAGCCAAGCACAAAGGAGGGAAAACAAAAGCAAAGGCAATAACCTTGCAGTGGTCAGCAACTGCAGGAAGGGAATGCTTTCATTTATAACGTTCCAAATTTATTTAACTAAGCAAGATGAAGCAATTGGGCCAAGAAGAGGTAAAGAACAGGCCTCAGAAGTAAATAAACCATGAGAAAAAAGCCACCCCCTGCCACCACCTTCTGCTGTGACAGCTCTGGGGGAGGCAGATCCCTGCACAGGACAGCTGCTAGGGACATCCCGCTTGTTTGGATAACACACGGAGACTGTTCCTGACCCTACAGCCTCCCCCTTTTTATCAGGCCCCCAAAGATGGGGGCAGCAGGACACAATGCCATGGTCTAAGAGGACACATCAACATCCTTCACTCACCACTCATTTCTAGCTCAGACCAACAGGAGGCCTGGCCCCCAAACCAAGTGTGATGCACATCTCGTTTCTGCCTGGCAGCATCCACCCTTTGTGCTTCTCCTTTGGGGAATCAGTCACTCCTCTCCAACTCACAGTTTGTGTGAGCCAGCGACAGCTGCCCTCACCCTCTGGCTCCAAGGGTGGACATAGGACCAAGGGACGGGCATGTGACTCAAGCCACCCAAAGAGAATCAGCTTCAGAACTTTCACTGGGATTATCAGGAAAGAAGATTTATTTTCCAGCAGAGTCACTGAACTGGTGGGGAATAAACCTGCATCTGCCATCTTTATTATCACAGAGGAAAAGCTTTACTGAGAATAAAGCCAACACAGAGAAAAGCAGAGCCAAAAGGGGTCCGATGACCATGTAGGAGCACCTTGATCCAACCAGACCTGAAGAACCCCCCAGCTTTTCTGTATAAGCCAATAAATGCCTCTTTTCCTAAACCAACTTAATTGGATTTTTGTCTTTCATGACTAAAGGAGTTATTGGGTGAGAAGTTGAAAGAAAATAGAGTCAATGGAAGCCCTTATTTTCTCCTGTGCTTCATGAATTCCTATAAATAATCCTTTTTATTAAAATTTAGGAGCTTTGTATTAAGAACACTTAATTCCATCAGTCCATGTTGGTAAATAGAGGAAAGTTGGGACACGGTGTTTCATCCTTCCCTAACTGTCTCCAGATATCTCAGCCCTTGAAGACAAATGCATGTAGGAGTTTTCTCAGGTGAGAGAAAGTGCCAGGAGATGGGAGATTTGACAGGTCTCCTGTACCCCTGGGCACCTATACCCTGGTCATCTTCTCAGTAGGTGCCTATAGGATGGGGCTTGCACCTTGCTGATGCAACAGTGATTTAAGCCTCCTGCCGCTACCTGCCTCCTCCCCTTGCTGGTGAAGAAGAGGCCACACAGCCAGCCACAGGCCACACCCTCTCTTGACATGACAATGAATCCCACCCATCAAATTGTGTGTCCTGAGCTGGGCAGTTTGAAGGCCAGAGATAAGTCCATGTCAATCCCAGGCCCCCAACTCACTCTAAAAAAGCAAATGGAGAAAGTTTAATCCCATGGCAGGTGAAACACTAGCAACAATTCTGCAAGGACGGATGGGCTGCTCAATGAATAGTGGGAAAATCATTGAATCACAGAGACAGCCATGGAGATTACAAAGAGCATCTGTTGGGTTTGCCTGCCCAGAATCTACTCCCTCTTCTGGTGGCTGGAACATTGCTTTTCCTTTGGGAAATCATCCTTCCTCCATCGTACACAGTCCTGGTGGGGCTGTCGATCAAGGTGCCCAGCTTTCCCCTTGCACATGACTCAACATCACAACATCAGCGAATCACACTCCTTCTCCCTGGAATTTGATTCTTGGACAGAGAAACATAGGGACAGAAAACAGCTGCAGCTGATTCATCCCAATAGTGTCACTATGTGAAGGCTGTCTCTTAGTTCCTGCCACCTAGACCCCCAGAGCTACTCTGGGCCCTGCCCTTTCTTAGGCCTGGCACTGCATGTGTGTGCTACCCCACATCTTTCCAACTGTTCCCCCCACTTTGGATAACTAGAGTCCATTTCTGTGCTTACAAAATAACCCAAACCAATTCAAAGACACCTGATCTCACCCCATACTGATGCAAGTATCCTTTCCATGACATGACTGACCGATGGTCGCCAAGCTTCTCATTGCACGCTTCCAGGACAAGGGGTCCTCTGCCTCCTAAGGACAACTCTAACACTGGAGAGTTCCTTCAACTGCACAGAAGTCAGCCTTCCTTGGAGTGACTTCCCAATCCTGCCCTCTGTGACCCCTTCCTCCTCTCTCTGGCTCCTCTTCCTGTTCTCCCAGCTGGTCCCTATCAGAATTCCTCAAGGCTCTGTCAACCCATGAGACTTCAGTAACTCTGTTCATGCTGGTGATTCCCAAACATGTACCTCTCAGTCTCGAGCTCCGCCTCAGGCACCACACCCATTTGTCCACCTGCTTCCTCCACGCCGCCATGTGGATGAACTGAACATGCCCCAAACCAAGTTCTGTTCCTGCCCCATGTCTCAGGATGTGCCTACGTCACTCACCCTGGGAGTCACCCTTCACGCCTTCCCCTCTCACCACCGCTCGCTCCCAAACACCACTTCTGTCCGGTCTAGCCCTAATTATCACTCAAAACCAGCCCAATGTCCTGAGCAAAAAAAAAAAAAAAAAAAGCTTGCTTCTTGTTTAACTCCTATCATCCTTCAAATCTGAGATTAAAGATCATTTCCTTGGGGAGTCTTCCCTGACCCACTAGTCTAGGTTTAACCCGCTTACTGTATGTTCCCATCTGACTTAACCTCTCTAATCCACATTATTATTTTCAATAATAAAATGGGGAGGGAAAAAAGGGACACCTACTCATAGGGTTGCTATGATTAAATGTGACAACACAATAAAAACATTAACAGGAAAAATAAACCTTACCACAATAACCGGCACATAGTAAGGTCATCATAAATATTAGCTTTTGTTAGTGCTGTTGCTAATAATACCACCTCTCCCTCCCACACTGGTAACTCCACTAAGGCAGAAGAGCCGTATGTTTTGTTCACTACTGTCTCCTTAGAGCTAGCCTAAAATAGGAGCTGAAGGATATTCAACTGGCTGATCGATCGGTTGAGACTGGAAGCCAACGACTGCAGACCATACTCCCCGACCCTTCTCCCCAGTGTCTCTCCTTGCCCAGTCCAAACAGCTTCATTTCCTCCCAATGTATTTTGGGTAGACAAGACAAAACCTTCTCCCCATCATGCTAGATGCCCTGAGGCACAGTAAACTCATAGCAAAACAGTCCTCATGATGGAGACTTTCCACTTCCTTTCTTTTTTATTTAAATAAGACCATCAAAAGGGGAAAACCTAAGTACGGAAAAATAAGAACTGGAAGGAAATACAAGAAATGTTGATGGTGGTGGTTGTCTCTGGTTATAAGGACTTTGGGGCTTTTTTCTTATTTTTATAATTCTGTATTTCCCTAATATTTTAATATAATAAAGCAAGTATAAATTTTCATATACCTCAACTTCATGAGGCATACTTTAATACAAGCAAATATACCTATTTTAGATGTAGAGGTCAATGAGTTTTGGCAAACATATTACACCCACATAATTACTACCACAATCAAGATACAGTACACTGGCATCACCCCAAAATGTCCCCATTCCCCTTTACAGTACATCCCCTCCTTCCACTCCAGCCCTTGGCAACCACTGATCTGCCTTCTGTTCCTACAGATTAATGGACCCATACAGTATGCACTATTTAGCTCCTTTTTATTGCTGATTAGTATTCCACTTTATGATTATTCCGAAGTTTGCTTATCCAGTCACCTATTGATCGATATTCTGGGTCCTCCCCCCAACCCAGTTTCTGGTTATTATGAAAAAATCTGCCACGAACATTCATTTGTAAGTCTTTGTGTGGGCACATAATTTAACTCCTCTTGGAGAAGTACCCTAGGAGTGGAATTGCTGTGTCATACGGTAGCTCTATATTTAACTCTACAAGAAACTGCCCCTGTTTTCCAAAGCAGCTGTACCATTTTATTTTTTTAAGGAAAACAATCCAATACATTATCTTTTAATAGGTTTTTCATTCTAGATGTTCAATTAAAGACACTAGCAACTGCGGGAAACTGTTACCACACTAGGGCTAAAGGTACAGTTGAATGAAACGGTGTAACAAGAACCCAGCGAGAGCTGGAACCCTGGGAGAGGGACTGCCTAGCAGGAGTTATTATTGCAGAGAGAGGCCAGAGATGGAGGGAGGGAACCGAGAGTGCAGATACCCCAAACTCTCTCCCCTCCCACCCTCTAATCTCTTGCTGCCATCTCCCACTGGCTTAACTCAGACAAAAGTCAAACCAGCAGGGGAGCCCAGGAGATGCAGTCCATGGGGGTCTACCTCGTGGTACACACAGCAGGGCAGAGAAGGGAGGAGAATGGTAGTCACGGAGCAGGTATTGAATGGAGAACAACCAGCCACCATCCGTCTTCAGAGGAGGGGAAAAAGGAGAAAACAGAAGATCTGAAATGCTCCCAGAGGCCAACACTCATAAGCCAAGCCCCATATGAATCTTGGATGACAATCCAATACTATTACTATTACTGCTACTGCTACAACAGTAACTACTACTGCTGTTGCAACTACTTGTAATAATACTAACAACAGCAGCTAATACTTATTGTGCATTTACTATCCCAAGTACATGCTAAGTATTTATAAGATTATCTTATATAACCCTCATGACAACCACAGAAAGTAAGTCTATTATTAGCCTTCATTTATGTATGAGAAAAACTGAGCCAGAGGTCTAGAAAACCTGCCCACGGGACTCCAGAGGTTGGTCAAACCCTGACCACTACTCCATTCAGAAGAGAGCCAAAGACTCAGCCTTCAGTCCAGCTCTGGGACCCACCTCCCGTGTGGTCGTGGACAAGCCGTTCTGTGCCTCAGTCTCCTGTTTGTGAAATGAAGGCCCTACCTGTTCATCCTCCCCCCACCCAGGACTACCGAGAGAATTTAATGAAAGAAAGCAGTTCACCAAACATTTTTTGAGCCCTGGGGGCCTTGGAACACCATGATCTCCCAACTCCCCTGTTTGTGGTAATGATTCCTTTCAGATAAGAAACCCAGGACTGGGAAAGATTCAGCCATTCGCCCAAGATGAAAGAACTAGTAGAAGAGGAGGAGGGATTTGAACTCAGTTCTACCTGTCTCCAACGTCATACTCTGTCCTTTGGAGAAGTCTAGGAAGGGCAAGTGAAGGTATGAAAGATGAGAATTTGGTGCTTTTGCTCTTACATCCACATTTTTGCACATGATTCAGTCTGGCTCCAGTGTCTATCTGCACAGCAGCACACAAAAGCTCAAAGCTCCCAGGAGGCCAGCACCGATACACTTCCCTCTGTCCTCGGGTGCTTCTACCTGCAGAACCCTGGGGGTGCCCTGGAGCAATGGCCCACTCCATTTTCTACCTCTTTTTCTGATCTTCCAAGGTGTATATATATATATACACACAGGGCAGAGGTGGGTAACTACCCTCTGGTGCCTTCTTAGAGATGGCATTAACCTTGGAAACCTCCACTGATTTCCCAAGAAATCCAGCAAGGTCTAAATACAAACACACAGCTTCCTGCAGCCTCTAAACTCAGCATTCTTGTCACGTCTTAATACCCTGTCATTTGAGCAACACTCATCCTCCATGCACTTTGAAATCTCTTTTGCTTTATACTCTGCCAAAGGTTCCAATTTTTCTGTACTGGCATTGACATGATGTAGAAAGGAACATGTGAGCCATGAGGGCTCAAAAATAGCCTGGAACTTTTCAAGGAAGGGGCCCGTAGTGGGATGACAGGCAAGTTATTCTGCATAACAAAGCACTCTGTCCCCGGAGTCAGGCACAAGCCCACCCTTCCCCACGTACACACACACACACCTATCAATCACTCCCTGAAATATCGTATCTGTGGGAGGATGAGAAGATAATGGCATGATCAATGAAGCTCCAGAGAGGACTGGCGGAATGGACTTCACCCACTGGGGATTTTTCTATTGACATTGGGTCAGTTTTGCTTTGTAGTGATGATGATGATGATGATGATGATGATGATGATGATGATAGCAACAGCAACAATAGCAAACACCTATTGACTGCCTACTATATGGCAAACACTGTTCTATGCTCTTCATATAGATTAACCCATTTCAATCCTCACAACCCTCTAAGGTAGGAACCACTAACGTCCCCATTTTACAGAAGAAGAAAACGAGGCATGAGAAGTGAAGTACCTTCACAGTAAATGGCAGTTCGGGACTGGGATCCAGGCCACCTGGCTCCAGAGTCTTTGCTCCTAACCTCCACTCTGAACTCCGCGTGAAAGAAGCAGCCATCCCTAACAGTCCCCACTGCAAACAAGCAGGGAGAATGTCTCTTGACACCGAAACTGCAGGGAGAGACACTGTGCAGAACCCTTTTCTCTGGGCCCTTGGCTCCTAGAAATGGTTTGAGACCCACTGAGTCTCGGCATTTATTGACCTCTTATATCCACCTGGCACTTTCCTGCATGAGCACTTTAGCCCCTCAACAACCTTTCCAGGTAGGCTGCCTCCGTATCCTCCACTGTCAAGGTAAGGAGACTAAGGGTCAGTGTGCTGGGTGTTCCTCACTTTCCTTTCCAGATTCATTCTTTTTGGGAGTCCCAGGAGGCTGGCCCCTAGAGAGTTCATCATCCAGTTCAGCCAGTTTCCAGTTGGACCCAGCCAATGGGTAGGACCAGTATGTGACTGGAGGGGAGGAGAGAGGCTGGAATATTTCCCCCTGCCTTGATGCTGCCATGTGGAAAGCAGCCGCATCCCCCTAGGACCACAGTTTCTGCTGGTGGTCCCCTCGTCCTCAGTTCTGGCTCTCAATAGGATACACACCAATTCCTCCACTTGCTGCTTCCTCCCTGGAGGTGGCAAGAGTGTCCCCCTGCTGCAAGTCCCTGGTGCCTCAACATTCCTTATTTGTCATCTTAACCTTGCCCAAACTTCCCTAAATAAGCCTTTCATGAAGCCTTCTTCCTTGCAGCTGCCTGATTGGTTTTTATTTCCTGCAGGATCCTGACAATCACAGGGGTGGAGGGACTTGTCCAAAGTCATGCAGTTAGTAGAAGGCAGATACGGCAGGTGGGTTTGAGCCTGGAGTCCGTCGTCTCAAGCACTCCGCCATACAGCTTTCCTCAGAGCAGGGGGCACCAACTCAAAGACCTACGAAGGCCAGGCCAGTAGCATAAATGAGTCAACGGAGTGGGTGAAGTGCAACAGGGAGCGGTGGGGACTGGGGCAAACCAGAGAGCACACGCCCACTTCCAGGTAGCCCCATGTAAATGTAAACAAGCATTTCAGAGACTGTGCACACCATCAAAAAGTACCTCCACGACTACTGTGCACATTTTCCCAGGAATTTCGCCACTCACTCTCCAGAAACCTCCTGCCGTTAGGAATTGTTCCTGATAGTGTCCTAACCTTCTTTTCTCTTCAGCCCCATTTTCCAACCCTTCCCACACAGGCTTTTAAGTCACTTCTCTACTTTTAAAAGATTCAGGCAACAAAGGTAATTAATTCTCGGGCTTCAAAGGCTGCTTCCCTGGCCCACTGCATTTTCTCCACGTTACCCTCACTCACCACCCTACGGCCCCCATGGGTGACTCTAAGAAAGCTGCTTCTGTCCTCTTGTCGTCTGCTGTTTGGGGGCTGGGAGCCCAGCCAAGGCTGTTGTCCAAGAGGAAGGATGAGAACAGGAATATTTGAACTCACTGCCTGCAGTCCACAGCGTAGCAGCGTCATCTGCTCTGTGGGCAGAAAAAGCCACAAGCACCTCCACGCAGGATAGGGAGAAGGAGTCCTCCAAGCCAATGACCTTCAAATCAGGCCAGCTGCTGGTCTGCAGGGCAGACACAGGCCTCCTCCCAGAGCAATTAGAGGAGCGTCTTACAGCAGGGACTACACACTGGCTCTGCACTATGCCTTAAATCAGATATAAAACCATTGCCAATTCTTAAGGTAGAAAAGTCCATGGTTTTTAAAAATCCAGATTTCTGGCCTTTCTTTCAAACAGATCAGAAGTCTTGCCCATATTCTCACATGGGGACAGAGCAATCGAGCTGAGTCCACTAAAAGGTAAACTCCAAGGGGGCAGGTCTGGTTTGGTCTGGTTTGTTCGCTGCTGTGTCCCCATGCGCAGAACAGTGCTTGGCACATCGTAGGTGCTCAACGAATATGCGGTGAATAAATGAATAATGTTCCCCCTTTCAGACAGCCTGGCATACTCCAGAAATCTCTACCTGGTTCAACTCGCTCATTTCAGTTCCTTTCTAGGCTCCTGCAGATGGTTGAGTTTGAGACCACCAACCCTAAAGTGAGAGATTTAAAGGCAGGCAAGACAGAATCCCTGCTTATCAGGAACAAATTAGAGGGGACTTTAGATTAGAGGGCATAATAATAACAATCACTGACAGAGAAGCTACTTTGTGCTACATTATTCTAAATATTTTCCACATATTGACTTCTTTAATCCTCACCACAGCCACGTGGTAGGTCCTGTGATTACCCTTATTGTACAGAAGAGGACACTGAGGCACAGAAAGAGACAGTAACTTGTCCAAGATTACATGCCAGCAAGCGGTGACGGCGGGATTCCAATCCGGGCAGGCTAGCCCCAGAACAAGTGGAAAACAAACATTCGGTAGTGAAGGAGGAAACAGCAAGGCAATGAAGCCCCCTTGGCTTGGTCCTCAGCGCCCTAACGAAGCCACTTCTAGCGTAAGAGATGCTACTCTGCGACTTTCTGTCTGGAAGCAATTACGAACTGGATTCGTTTAATGTGTCTTTGACTTAATTCGATGTAAAACCACCTCGAGCAGATGTTCCACGAGAAGCCATCTGAGAAGATGCTTCAAGAGCAGAGTTTTGCTCAGCCTCCAGCTTAAAGGGCTGAAGATACCCCCATGGCCCTCTTAGTTCTGCTGTAACAACTGTGTAAAATCACAGATGGTCTCGACTCCAATCTGAAAAGCTGAAGTGGCCAAGAGAGAGATCACTCGAACTTGGCTGACCTACTTGGACTCAAGTGACTCTGCAGCAGAGCTTCGTGGTGTCGTAGTTCCAGAAATGAAGCTTCAAGCCCAAGAGCGCCACAAAACAGCTGATGCTGGCAGCTGGAGAAGAGGGAAGCAGGAGATAAACAAAAGTCTGGCTGCGGGAGGTAGCGGGGAGGCACCAGCCCTGCATTTTGGCAGCTACCAGAGAAGGCAGGGTGGTAGAATGGGAGGCTTAGGAAACACACAGACAGCTTCAGCTGGAATCCCAGCTCCACACTTCCACAGCTATGCCGCCTTCTGATGAGGCACTTCCCCTCCAAACGGCTCTGTTTCCTCACGTGTACAATGGGGCTGATCGAATTTTTATATTTATTCATAAAGTTATTGGTTGATAATCAATAATTATTGGTTATTGATTCATAAGTAATTGATGCCTAATTTATCCATTCCTTGCTCAACAAACATGGAGTGAATGCCTGTTATGTGCCAGGCTAAATGTCCCCTCCCAATCTCATGTTGAAATTCCATCCCCAGCGTTGGACGTGGGGCCAAGCGGGAGGTGTCTGGGTCATGGGGGCAGATCCCCTCATGAATGGCTTGGCGCCCTCCCCATCATAATGCATGGGTTCTCCCTTTATTAGTTCATGAGAGCTGATTGTTTAAAGGAGCCTGGCACCTCCTCCGCCCTCTGTCACCCCATGTGACAGGACCGCTCCCCCTTCACCTTCTGCTCTGATTGGAAGCTCCCTGAAGCCCTCATCAGAAGCAGAAGCTGGTGCGATGCTTCCTGTACAGTCTGCAGAACCATGAGCCGAATTAACCTCTTTTCTTTAGAAATCACCCAGTCTCAAGTATTCCTTTATAGCAACACAAAATGGACTGACACACAGGAACTGCCCTAGATACAAGGGTAAGCGATGAACAAGACTGATGAGGTCTGCGCCCTCCTGGAAGGGGCAGAAGAGAATTCCAACCCGGTTTCCTCATCTCTAGCATGGAGATCACAATACTTACTTGGAAAGGTTATTTGGAGAACTGACTGTATACTATTTTTAATAAATAAAAAGTAGCAAACATTTACTTAACACTTACCAAGTGCCAGAAAATTTCTAGGCCAGAGATTGGCAAAATTTTTCTTCCAGGATAGGAGAGTAACTATTTTAGGTTTCGCAGGCCACCCGGTCTCTGTCACAACTACTCAA
>CAUYRT010081817.1:0-10328 GCA_963574885.1 Lepilemur ruficaudatus
ATTTTTGTCACCAAAGACAATTGACATTGAGGCTTAAAGAGAACAACTACTTTCTAAACATTACCAGAAACCATGCAATTCGATCTCAGAAAGGAAATGTCTATTTAATGTTTGATTCCACCTGCACTCTTTTTAAATATCAGCTGACGTATTTCCTGTGTTCTCTTTTGTCTCCTGCAGTTCACAATTTCAGTAATTAACTGAAAACACACGAATCTTTCTCCATAAGCATTATCATATCTCAAATGATCACATTTCTCGTAGGAGGTGAGGTATGTCTCAGGTGAACAACTCGGCCCCAAATGTTTGTAATAAATGAAATTAATTTCACTTCTGGCTTCACCCCCAGGGCACCATATAGTCCATCTCCAGTTGTATGAAGGACCATCTGAAATGCTATGTCATTTGTACTGAACTGTCCTTAAAACCTTGTGTCCAGTTAAATGTCCGGAAACTTTAATATATTATATTAAAAAATAAAAACTGAAGACATTTGTAGAATCTCTGCGTTATTTCAGGACTTACTGCTTGGACTCTGATTTTCTCCACAATGACCCTTAATAAATACAATTATTAATATAAGAGTACTTATAAAAAATTACATAAGATTTTATTTACAATTGCTGTTATTTTCTCTTTAATATTACAGCAAAGCGTCTAACTCACAACTCTATTTGCAGTGAGACAGGCTTACAAATGTGCTTGAGAATCTGGGAGGCATGAGTACATCAATCTGTGGACACAGGGGAAAATACACAATTTATATTTTTCTGATGAGATGAGGAAATTTTACATTTCTTCGAATGCACACAAAGAAGAGCTTGTATACACAAGGGTCACTACTTGAGAGAATAAGGGGACTGACAGTTGGGAAACATGCATTGATTAAGGCAGATGTCTTCACCAGCCACTGAGTAGTCTTATCAAAAAAATAAAAATAAAGGTAAATGATGGCAGAGAGGGTATAAAAAGAGACAAAGGTGCTCACCAGAATAAGGATGCTGTGGGTGGCTCTAATCTCAGGGGAGGATCTGGGTGAGATGTTGCTCCTACAGATGTGTTGGACCCTCTGCTTGTGCTGGTGCAGGATGAAAACCATGGAACCACTCGCCCAGGTCATGAGGCACAAACATAAAGCATCAAGAGTGGATATGAATATTGCATATGGTAAGTCTGTGCTTCCACCATGATGGCTAATGGAACAGTATCCAAAATCTACCGTTGTGATGTTTTCATTACTCCACCTTCAAATCACATACACAGGAACGTTGATATTTACCAGCATGTACAGGAACCAGCACAGAATATTGGAGGGGACAATGTACCTGAGAGCTTTTACTTTAAGCCCTGCCCATCTGGAGTTCCTGGGGCTGATTATGATGGCCTGAAAGACACTCAAGAGGCAGGTGGTACTAAAAGAGACACCCCTGGCCATTCTGTGAACATAGAAAACAATTTTACATCCAAACTCATTGAGAAAACTTTTCATCCCAAAAGCCGTCATGGTCTCTGGGAGTCCTCTTGAGAGAATGATCAAGGAGTTGGCCACAGTCAGATGCCTGAGGATCAAATCTGTAGACCTTGGCTTGTGTCCACTGAAGTAAAGGAACATATAGTGATATGAAAGTGAGAGATTCCCCAGGATTCCAATGGCAATCTGAGCCAGAAAAATCATTCCAATATTCGCACACATGGAGGCCATTCTGTTATTTTCCAGGACTCAATATTCACATTCTCAAATACAGGATACTGTGTGGAAGTGTGAATTGTGGCCTATTATTTTTGTGGCAAACTAAATCCAAATATCTCGCTTCCGTCTAAGAATTTATTTCAAATATTTAATTTATTTTGTTAAAAGATTTTCCACATTTTTCATATTTATGTAGGACTTCCAATATATGGGTCATTGTTATTCGTTGTTTATCCAACTTATTTAATATTTGAAACTCCCTGACTTAGGATCTAACATTATTTTCCTGTTACAGACAAAGAAATTTTAGCTGAAATGTTATTTAAAGGACTCATCTATATATTTGTAGAATCAGGGTTTAACCTGGGAAGCCTGGTTGCAATGATATTGGTATTTATCATTGTTCTATACAGCCACTCATTTGTGTTCTTTAAATACTCCAAATATATATCATTGACATATTTAAAATGTATTTTATTATATAAGTTTAATTGTGCTAACTCATTTTTTAATAAACATTTATTATATGGACCAATCACAAATTTGCAAAGTGAATGAACGTTCATAGAGACACTAAATAAGTTTCCATTTTGAAATGGGATTTACCTAACATAGGTCAATACTGGGGCAGTGCCACAATGAATCATATCATTTATTTAGCCAATGGCATGTACAAAATATTATTACATAATATCAGGCTTTACCCTAAGCAATGAGATTTCCATTTAAAGTATGTATAAAATATTATTGAGGGTGGAAACTAAATTAGTCTTTATTCTAAAATTTAAAAATTAAATAACAAGTATGCAAAATAAAACATGAGACATGAAATCTTATGGATTCAATATATCAAAATAAGAGAAACACAAAGGTGAACATGATAATGACATTAGAATTTTATAAACTAGAGAAAATGTCCTTAATTTATTGTACTGTCTGAATCCCTCATGTGAGATGCTAACTTTTTCTTAAAGTCTCCTTTCTTAGCTTCAAGAAGAAAAATTGTCCCACCTTGATCAATATACTATGAATATTTTCAGAAGAGAAATAAGTATCTTCATTAAATACATCAGATGTAAGTAAGAGAAAATATAATGATACTTCAGCAAATGGCACTTAGTCACCTTGTTTATGCAGAGATGGATGCTTTAATGAGCTCTACCAAACTCATCATTCACAGAAATTTTACTGAAATAACTACACTAATTGTGAGATGTTCTGCGTGATTTCTATAGAAATTATTAAATTGGAGATTGAATTATAAATTACAGACTTAAAGATCATAAAAATCGGACTTCATTAATGCTTAGGACAAATTTCAACATGCATCAGTAAAAGTTATATCATGGTATATTAGAAATAGTTCGAGATTAGAGTAGGATATGGACCTTCAGTCTCTCTTCAAAAGCCCAGCCTATGCTTCAGGAATTGGTCCTCCTTCCTGGCTGGGTTTTCTACTGAACCAATGTCTACACAAGAAAAATTGTTTTGCCTGATATGAACACTTATCCTGAACCCAATACACTTCATTTCCTTGAATAATCTGTCTCTCAGACTGAAATTAATAAAAACTCACCCAACTCCTTTCTGATGCCCATACCGTGAGTTCAGTGACACTCTGGACAATCCGTGTTTGTGTGTGTGAGTGTGTGTGTTTGGGAAGGACACAGCCAGAACCTTAAATACTGGTTTATGAATGTGTGACCTCAACTCCCCACACAACTCCAATTATCTCTTTATCTGTACTTTCCATGACAGTGAACAATGAGGGAATTGGAGTAATCTTAAAAAACACTCCCAGTTCCCAATTCTCAAGTACGCTTAGAAGTTTCAAGGGCATCATCCAAAAAGTCATGTTGAGTGTTTTGGAGAAGTTTTTCCTTTTCTATAATAGGTCTCCTGGAGACAGATAGGATCTCACGCAGTGAAAGTAGGAAAAGTTGAGCTCTAACACATGAGGAAATTGCAGTAAAGCACATGCATTTAACTGGACCCTGCACTTCCCTGAGAAGTTCATTGTCCTTAAAAGGTAATTATCTGTTTATTCTCTGGCTTCTCCATGAATGGTAAAATAAAGAAGGTTTTGAGCAGATACAGGGAAGAATATAAAGGGCCTGAGAAGGATTTTTCCAGGAAAGAAGAGCAAAAGGAAAATATGATACAAGGGGCACATATTAATAATCATTAGAGGTAATTTATACCATTCAGACCAAATTAATGGGAAAGTCTGGTTGACATGGATATTTGTACGTATGTATGTTTTGTCAATATTGACCCAAGAAGAGGTAAAAAATTCTGAAGTGAACAATGTGTATGGAAGAGAGAGCAATATTTACGAGAGGTCCCCCACAAAAACAGCACCATGTGATATGGCGTATCAGTGGCATTCTACCACTCTTAACTACTATAAAAACCTGTGCTACTTAGGCGATTAAAAATTACTGAAAAATAATGCTGACAAATAATTTTCCAAAGTCTTACAAACATCATCATCAATAGTTGAAAAAAATTATTTACACCTTTTTCAAAATTATTAAATATAAATAATATTAATAAATATCTCCAAAAGTAAAATATTATAGCATCATTAGGTAGAGCTTGTACCAGAAATCCAATAATTTTATTATTCAGAAGTACATTAATACAGTTAATCATTTGTATTAAGGAGACAATATATGATCATGTTAATATATCTAAACAAATCTATTGGCTGAATTCTACATGTGATAATGATAAAGAAAAAACAAAAACACATTTTTGGGTATGTCTTCAACTTATTAAGCAGGTATTACTGAGCTCTAAAGTTATTAACCTAACTTGTGAAGAAATAGTTGATTAATTGCTACTAAAGTTAGATATGATGGTAGGAGACCTATATACTCCTTTATTTAGTACCTTTTGGAGGCATAAATACATTCAATTAATGATCAAAAGTAAAGGGTAAACATCATCTGTTTGTTCAGCACAGGTACATATCTCAGAAGTCTAAATATCAATGAAAAATTATTCTAAAAATTAAAACTACCTTGAGCCAATATAATAGTCTAATGGAATGTAATATTAAAATATAGTATCCAGGTCTTTATATAAATAAACTTTAATCAATTACACAGAAGGAAGGCTCCACTAAGAAAAGTATAAACTAACTTGAGAGTTAATCTATCAAGAAATGTGAAAAGCCTACGTAAGAAAAATTATCAAACGTCTTTTATACATGTAATGAATATTTTTAAAATGAAAAAATAAAACTCTCTTCTTTAGTGGAAAGATAAACCATGTGTGTATAAGTGTGTGTGTGTGCATGTATTTCTGAGAGTAGGGAGTTTATTAAAATATATAACCAGAAAAATCCTAAAAAACTACTTCAGGGTACCTAGTTCCATGAGACACTAAATTGTAATTGTATTACAAAGCCCTGTAAGTAAAACTGTGTCACTGGAGATACAGACTGATGGATCATTGAGATCAAAATTCAGAAATAGACAAAACTTTAAAAGATAATTTAATATGAAACAAGCAAGGCAATTAAAAATATGTATTTATTAATAATGGTGTTTGAACATTTGCATATTATTATTGGAAAAATAAAATATAATCCTATAATCCATTCCTCTTGTAACATACCCAAGAAAAATATCGAGTGAATTGAAAATGTGTTTTTTTAAAAAGAATGAGGGCTATTCCATGAAAACTGCAGACTAGAAAGCTTTAAGCCCTTGGCCCCAAGGAAAAATCAAGAAACATCCAAGAAATGGCTAAACAGCCTACATAGCGGTAAAATAAACTTACAGGAGCTCTGCAAAAAAAAAGTGAAAGGTTTACAATAACAAAGCAAATGCCCCAAAATGAAAAATAAACATAAAAAATGCATTCATCGGGGGTCAGGCAGGCATGGGGAAGAGGAGGGATGGGTATATTCACACTTAATTGGTGTGGTGCGCACCATCTGAACATTGCACACAGTCTGTGCCTTTGGCTTGAACAGTATCCAAAATCTATAGTTGTGATGTTTTCATTCCTCCATCTTCCAATCACATACATAGGAATGTTGATGTTTACCAGCATGTACAGGAACCAGCACAGAATATTGGAGGGCCAATGAACTGAGAACTTTTATTTTAATATCTGCCCATCTGGAGTTCCTGGGGCTCAATATGATGGCCTGAAAGACACTCAAGAGGCAGGTGGTACTAACAGAGACATCCCTGGCTACTCTGTGAACATAGAAAACAACTTTGCATCCTGAGAAAATATTTCAACCCAAAAGCTGTCATAGTCTCTGGGATTCCTCTTGAGAGAATGACCGAGGAGTTGGCCACAGTCAGGTGCCGGAGAATCAACTCTGCAGACCTTGACTTGTGTCCACTGAAGTAAAGGAACATATAGTGATATGAAAGTGAGAGATTCCCCAGGATTCCAATGGCAATCTGAGCTGGAAAAATCATTCCAATTTTTCAATCCATTCTGTTTTCTTGGACTCCATATTGACATATTCATTCAGAAACACAGGATTCTGCATGCAAACATAAGTTATAGTCTACTATTTTTCTGAAAAATTTAAATCCAAAACTCTCCTCTATTATTACTTCCCCTTAAAAATTTATTTTAAATATGTCATTTCTTTGGATAAAACCTTTTCCAAGCTTTATGTGTCTATATAGGATTTATAATGTATGAGTCATTGTTATTAATTGTTTATTTCTAACTTATTTCATATTTACAATTCTATGTGTTAAGACCTAACATTATTTTCCTTTTTTAGATGGGGAAGATATAGGT
The DNA here is from genome assembly GCA_963574885.1 of Lepilemur ruficaudatus. Classification (NCBI taxonomy): domain Eukaryota; kingdom Metazoa; phylum Chordata; class Mammalia; order Primates; family Lepilemuridae; genus Lepilemur; species Lepilemur ruficaudatus. The sequence goes on from CAUYRT010081817.1 coordinate 6,470, forward strand.
AAAAGGTTAATTAAGGGACTCACCTATATGTTTTGAAGTCAGAGTTTTAACCTGCATTTCCTCATTCCAGTGATATTTGTGTTTATCATACCCACTTGTTTATGCTCTTGAAATAGTCCAAATACATGTCATTGTCATATTTCTAACTTGTTTTATTTTATAATTTTAATTGTGGTAACACATCATTTAAAAATTATATCAGATAATCACAAATTCATAATATGAATGAGCACTCAGAGGTCTTAATCAAATGTAGAAGCACTAAATAATTTACTAGATTTACTAATAAAACAGGCAGATGAGAAAAACCTCCAGCCAGAGTGTCTCTGCAAGAAAGAAAGATTTTAGATGAAAGTGAAAAAACAAACAGGCAGACAAACATAGGTTGAGGTTTGGAAGGAAGGGTGCCTGAAACTACAGGAGACTCCATGGGAAGAAGATGCAGAGAAGAATTGGAAGGAGTAAGGCATCAGGAGGGTCTAGACTCCAAGAGGCTTGGAGACCAGCTAGAAAGGTAGATGGGGTGGTTAAATTTCCCCTCCTTTGCATCTGGGACTGCTGGTGGGCTCCTGAGCTGCTGGAGAGACCTGCCAACACCAGGCCAGAAAGAGCTGCCACCAGTGAGTGGTGAGGCTCTTGTGGACAGGGCACCAGACTCCCAGTTCCCTGGGGATACCATACCTTCCACCTAACATACACCAGCCGATGGGCAGGTGCCATACTGCTTCATTCTCCCCTTCGCCTCCCCTACCCACTGCCACTGAAAGAGAGAGAGGGATATCCACTGGCTCGAGGTCCTGCCTGCTGGCAGAGACCCAGCAGAAACCAAAGAATAGAGGAGACTGCTCCAGACTGTGGGTCTCAGACATCTCTACCTCCACACAAAAAAGCAGACTTTTTGGCTGAGTGGGGCCATTTCAGCCCCTCCCTGGCAGCTTTGCCAAGAAGCGGAGAACAGACATTTGACCCCTGGTAACAGCATTTGTGGAGCTTGAGGGAAGGCTCACCCAACCCAGCCCACCCAGCCTCACTCCCCCACCTGCCCCTGCTAAGATGTAGAATAAAGACACACCTGGAAGTCCCAGGGCCCCACCCATCACCTGAGGCACTAGAGTGTCTCTCCAGAGGAACAAGAGCTGGTTACAGGACCCAAAAACAACATTGCAGCTTGCTCCTCCTGGCAAGTACCACCTACTGACAGCGAGGTCAATTTCCATGCCCATTTACTGACTCATCACACAGGGTGTGGTCGAATCTCACAACAAGCACCATCTACTGGCTCAGAGATTAAAATGGCTGTGTCATTATCTAAACAAAAATCCAAAGGTAAGAAGGAACAGCTGCTCCAGGTAGGAAGGAATCAGTGAAAAAACTCTGAAAGTATGAAAACTCAGACAGAAAGCACACCCCCAAAGGGGAACACCAGCTCTCTAGCAATGGATACCCACCAATTTAGAACATTAAAGTGATAGGAGAGAATTTTGAACATGGATTATAAGAAAACTCAATGATATGCAAAAGAAAATGGATACCCTACACAAAGAAACCAGAAAAAAAATCTAGGGCTTAGAAGAAAAATTCACTAAATACATTGAAATATTAAAGAAAAATCAAACAGAACTTCAAGAAATGAAGAATTTATTCAAGGAATTACAAAACACAATGGAAATCCTCAAGAATAGAGTAGATCAAATAGAAGAAAGAATCTCAGGACTTGAAGATAACACCTTTCAATTAAGTAAGTCAGTTGAAGAGATAGGGCAGAGAAATAAGAGAAAAGACCAAAGCCTACGAGAAATGTGGGATTATGTGAAGAAACCTAACCAGAGAATCGTAGTCATCCCTGAGGGTGAAGAAGAAAATACGCAAGGGTTAGATAAGCTATTTGGGGACATAATGGAGGAAAATTTCAAAGGCCTGGACCGCGACCGGGACCAGGACCCTGGGCCACACACTCCCCGCCCGCCTCCTGTTCTCGGGACCTTTTGGAGCAGAGCTCTGGGTGGGTTTCCCAGCTGCCAGGGCGGGGCTGGCCTCAGGGCTCCAGGCCGACGCTGGGACCTCTCCTCCTGGGACCTGAGCTGGCGCGAGACAGTGTGCACAGGCGTGAGGCGGCCCACGGCGGTGTGGACGAACTCTGGGGAGCCGGGGGCAGGCCGGTGGGGCACAGGGAGGTACAGGAGGCCAGGAGGGAGGGTGCTGGGTGACAATTCACCGACTTAGGTGTCCAGCGCCTCTGTGGGACCCGGGCCCACCAGGCACTGCCCCGGTCTGAATCCCCAGGGGCTGCTGAATGTCCCCACTGCTCTTGAAGATAGGCGGAAACGCGCGGCCGGCCGGGCAAGTCCCAGGGACAGCAAGAGGGACTGGAGCTGATGCCTCGCTAAGACCTGACATTGCCAGCAGGGCGCATGGAGGAAGAGTGTGTCTCCTAAGCGGGATCGGCTGGATCCAAGACCGAAGGCGGGGAGAAGGCACTCTTTCCAGGGGGTCCTGAGGGCCCCCAGAGAGCGCGGGGAGAGCGGGGCCGGCCTAGGACTCCCGGCAGAGACCCTCCGCTGGAGGCCTGGGCAAGATCGGGCAAGCTTGCCGCAAGAGAAAAGGGTTACCTGGTAAGCGCACTCACACCCCCTAAGCCCCCAAGCCCCCAACCAAAGCGCAGCACAACACTTTCCCCAGCCCGCCTGCACACGACCAAAACCCAGTCCCTTCTCCTCCTCCTGCTCACCCTCCCTCAGTGGAAACAGAGGCGGGCCAGGGCTCCTTCTAGGCCCGAAATACCAGACGTGTTCTGAAACTATGGGTCACAAGTAAGCTCCATGGGACTGAGGAGAAAGTTGGAAATCAACACAAAGGAACAACAAAAAGGTGTGGACGTGAGTGAAAACTGTCTCACTGAGGACACAGTTTCAAAAAATAACAGAATGTCCCACCTCACGGAATAAGTAGAAGAGGAACAAACTGAACACAGAGCTAGCAGGAAGAATAAATAACAAAGATCAGAAGAGGACTGAATGGGATTGAAAGAGAGAAGCCCAAAGATCAATGAAATGAGAAATCGGTTCTTTGAAACGATAAGCAAAATTCATAGCACGATAGCTAGTTGAACCCAGAAGGAAGAGAGAGGATTCGAAGAAGCCGAATCCAAAATGCAAAGGGACACATTGCCATCGATATCACAGACATACAAAATACCACCGAAGACCGTTACACAAACTGCCGTGCACGCAATCTAGACAATCTAGAAGAAATCGACGCATTTCTGGAAAAACACAACTTCCAAAGCTTGAATCGAAAAGAAATAGAAACCCTGAATAGGTGAATAATGAGTAGCAAGACAGAAAGAGTCAGAGAAAAATCCCCTAACTACAAACACAGAGCCCAGAAGCAGACTAATTCCCAGCGAGAATTCTGGAAGAACAGTCACCTACCCTGCTGAACCTGTGCCGCAGCATTGAGAAGGAGAGAGTCTCCCCACGCTCCTCCTACGGAGCCAGGATCAATCACCCTGACCCCCAAGTCAGGAAAGGACACAACAAAAGTAGAAAACTCCGGCTAATATCCCTCGTGAACGCATATGCAAAAATCTTCCACAAAATACTGGCAAACCAAATCCAACAGCACATCACAAAGATGATTCACCAGGATCAAGGCAGTTCTCCCTCAGAGATGCGAGGACGGCTTCACACGTGTAAATCAATGTGTGATTCACCACATAAACATAGTTTTCCAAAAATTCTGGGATCTTCTTAACAGAAGCAGAGAAAAACATTCAATAAAATCCAGCACCTCTTCGTGAGTAAAACCCTCAACGAACTAGGCCTAGCATGAGCAACCTCAAAGTGAAAGGAAACGTATG
>CAUYRT010081819.1:0-14198 GCA_963574885.1 Lepilemur ruficaudatus
CGTCCTTCCTTCCGTCCTTCCTTCCTTCCTTCTTTCCTTTCCTTTCCTTTCCTTTCCTTTCCTTTCGTTTGCTTTCCTTTCTTTCCTTTCTTCTTTTCTTTCCTCCTTCCCCCTTCCTTCCTTCCTTCCTCACTTGCATCCTTCCTTCTTTTTCTTTCTTTCCCTCCCTCCCTCCCTCCCTTCCTTCCTTCTTTCTTTCTTCCTTTCTCTCTTTCTCTCTTTCTCTCGGATTTCCCCCTCTTGCCCAGGCTAAAGTGCAGTGGTGTCATCATAGCTCACAGCAACCTCAAACTCCTGGGCTCAGGTGATCCTCTTGCCTCAGCCTCCTGAGTAGCTGGGACTATAGGCACATGACATCATGCTGGCTAATTTTTATTTTTTGTAGAGTCTGGGTCTCACTCTTGCTCAGGCTCATCTCAAACTCCTGTCCTCAAGCAATCCTCCCACCTCAGCCTCCCAAAGTGCTAGGATTACAGGCATGAGCCACCATGCCTGGCTTCCAAAGACTTTGCATTGCATACAGTTTCCAGCTCATTCCTCACATCAGCCTCCAAGATACCTCATCTCTAGTGTTTTTGGGGTCAACTTTGGATCTTTTGCTGGATCCAAGCAGTCTCATTTCTGTTTCCCAAATGTGCTGTGCTTCCTAACTTGAAGCTTTGCTCATGATTTATCCTGTGGCCCTTGAGGAGAATAAGCCCTCCCTTCCTACTGTCCAAATTGTATCATTCCTCTACTAAAACTCCCATGCCCTCCATGAGGCTTTTCTTTAGCTGTTACAAATCTCTTCCTTCTCCAAATTTCTGTAGTATTTCCTATCTACATTTTCTCTTTGTTTCCATGAAAATAAAGTGCTAGTTATCATTAATTGCCTACTTTGTAGATTTATATCTTTTCTCCTCAACAAGGCTTAAATTCTGAGAAGGTAGGACTATAAGACTTAGCATTTCTTTTGTACCTACCACAGGGCAACTGTGACCAGAGGGAGGACAGTCATGCATTGAAATGGAAGACCTGAATTTCAATCCTAGCTCTGCCATTTTCTCCCTGTGACTTAATTAATAATAGCTATCTTACAGGTTATTGTGAGAATTAAACATGATAAGGTATATGAGAGTAAATATGTAAGCAACAGACACACAGTTGAGAGTATTTGCTCACAAAAATCATTTCTGAATGGGTGACTGTCACCATGACCATACTTTTCTAACCACTGGAATTTATGCCATTTCAGTACCTTCATTAGGGAACTCCAGAATATTCCAGAGTACTTATACTTCATTTTAAACATCTCTATTAAAACCATGGCCTTCCTTCTAATTGTCATTTGCTTTCCTATGTAGCCTGGACCCAGTTGTCAGTCATATCAGAGATGTGCTACCTATCATGTTGAAGTCCCTTCCCTATCTAATCTCCTAACTTTTCAGCCTGCTGTATTTGTTATCTATTGCTGTGTAACAAATCACCCCAAAGCTTATGGCTTAAGATAGGAATGATCATTTATTACCTTTCAGGGTTTTGTGGGTCCAGAATTCGGGAGCATCTCATGATATTGCAGTCAGATGTCAGCTGGGACTGCCATCATCTGAAGTCTTGACAGGGGCTGGAAGATCCACTTCAAAGATGGCTCATTCATATAACTGTTGGCTAGGGTTGTCAGTTCCTCTTGCCATGAGGCTTTCCATAGGATTGTTTGAGTTTCCTTATGGTATGATAGGTGGCTTTTCCTAGAGTGAAGGAACCAAGATAATATGACAAAAGTTGAAATGCTCTTTGTGACCAAGTCTTAGAAGTCACACACCAAAACTTGCGCCATATTGTATTGGTCATCCAGGGACAGCCCTGCTTTATTATAAGAGGGGCCTATATAAGGTCTGAGTACACACAGGTAAGGCTCATTAGAGGCTATTTTGAGACTGATTATTATAGTTCACCCACTGGTCCCCAGTGATTCATATCTTTCCTACTTAAAAATAAAAATACAGATTTCCTTCCCCAAGTGTCATGCTACTATCAGCTCCAAGTCCAACATCAGATCGTTTCAGTCAGATCTGGATATAGATCCTTGAATATTTTTCCTTTATCTGAAGACCTATGAACTAAGGAGACAAGTTATCTGTCCCCCACACACCAAGCACCCCCAAATTATGGGAAAGGCAAAGGACAATAGCAATCCACACTCTTCAAAAGGAGAAAACAGGAATCACATAGCAATCACTGATCCCTGGCAATTCTGAAATCCACCCAAGCACATATTGCCAACTCCTGGATTAGAATTCAACCCTACTGCATGGGAATGATCCTTTAAGGTTCTTACCTCTGCCCTCTGAGCAATTAGTTCTGCCTTTGGAGTCTTCCTTTTTCATTAGAAATGGCCAGTATTTGCAGCTGAGTAGTTTTCTAAGCCTGTTTCTTGCCCAGAGTAGATCAGGGATCCAAAGACCTCTTATTTTGTACTATCTCAGTTCCCTTAAATGCAAGAAGGCATAACTCTTTTTTAAATTAAAAAAATTTTCTTTCCTTTTTTTTCTTTTTTTTAGAGATGAGGTCTTGCTCTGTCACCCAGGCTGGAGTGCAGTAATGAAATCATAGCTCACTGCAGCCTTGAACTCCTGGGCTCAAGTGATCCTCCCTCCTCAGCCTCTAAGGGAACTTGTAGCTCAAGCAGTCCTCCTGTCTCAGTCTCCCAAGTAGCTGGGATTATAGATGTGAACTACCATGACCAGCTTAATATAATTCTTTTAAAAATTTTTTCGAGTTTTTAATGAACTGATTTATAGTTCACTTCATTAGACAAAAACCACATGTACACACCTTTTCAAGATCCCTTTACTGTGATCTTCCTGCAATGCTGTTGAGAAACATCACCTCCTAGAGTCTTAGAGGGCTTTTGTTTAAGGGAGTAAATTTGTGAGACTGAGTTTTGGGGCCATATAAGGCCTCTTGAATGGTTTTCTCAGGGACTACCTTAGATCTTTTTAAGGTTTTAATAAGGGATCTTATAGTTCTCCATTGGGTTTGGTCTTTGCTCTGAGGTTATTTCTTAATTTGAGAATCTTGAAAGGGCTGAGAATGAGAAGTGGTTTCATTGTTGAACTCAGAAAATCCTGCATTATTTATATTTAATTTATTTTCTTCAGCTCATCTCTCCTTTCACATTTTTCTGTAAGCAGCAAAAAGAAGCCAGGTGGTACTTTTAGCACCTTGTCGGGAAACCTCCTTTGGCTAGATGATCTAGTTCATTAGGCACATTTTCTACCTTGTTCATTACTGCAGGCAACAATACTACTAAATTATCTGCCACTCTATAACAAGGACACCCTTTCCTCCAGCTTTCAATCACATTTCCTCGCTGTCTTTCTTTTTTCCATTAATGTAGACTTTTTTTTTTTTAAGAACACTTTTAGATTCATGGCAAAATTGAGCAGAAGGCACAGAGAAATCCCATACATACCCGCCTCCTACATATACATAGCCTCCCTCATGATCAGCCTCCTGCACCAGAGTGGTACATTTGTTACAATCAGTGAACCTCTATTAACACATTGTTATCATAGTTTACGTTAGGGCTCACTCTTGGTGCTGCACGTTCTGTGGATTTGGACTAATATTTATTGACATGTATCTACCATTGTAGTATCATACATAGTATTTTCACTGCTGTAAAAACCATCTTCCCTCTGCCTATTTGCCCCTCCCTCTGCTCTAACCCCTGGTAACCACTGATCTTTTTACTGTCTCCATTGTTTTGCCTTTTTGCAGAATGTTATATAGTTGGAAGCATGCAGTATGCAGTCTTTTCAGACTGGTTTCTTTCACTTAGTAATATGCATTTAAAGTTCCTCCATGTCTTTTCTTGGCTTGATAGCTCATTTCTTTTTAGTGATGAAAAATACTCCATTACCTGGATGGGCCACAGTTTAGTCATCTATTCACTTACTTTCTTTTAAATACTCATTGAAAGCCTCCTTGAAACACATCGGGCTTTCATTAGCAGTTTCTTTGAAGTCTTTTAGGCTCTCACTAATATTCTTCTCAAGGTCTTACCAGTTTCTGCCTGTCACTCCCTTACATTTAAAACTTGTATTACAGTAGCATCCCATTTCCAGGTACCAAAATAACTGTATCAGATGGGGTTTGATCAGAGAACCATTATATTAATATGTATATTTCTTAGTATATAAAAATCAATGTATACACACATACTATGAAGAGATTTATTTTAGGGATTTTACCTTATACAATTATGGGAGCTGATTGCACAATCTATCTGAGGCTATTGTTACTATATTTGGTAATGGAGCCTGAAGTGTGCAAAACAGGCAGTTGGGAAGTGAAGGAAACACAAACTCATCCTGAAGATAGCCTGGCATGGACTCAATCTCTTCCTGACTCTGAGCCTGTAACTTGATGGGCATATCCTGCAGGAGAAGCTGGCACCCTTTGTCACTGAGCTAAACATGTGCCTGGCCCTGGATTTGGAGAAGCTGAAGTGGGATCCAGCAGGAGCTGGGGAAGCTGGGTGCCTGGCTGTGACCCCGTGTGGACCAGGTGAGCAGCTCGCTGGCAGCACTGTGTATGAGCGTGGGCTGCAACAGCGCAGTGAGCCTCGCCCTGGCCTTCCCAGCACACAGAAATGACTGCTCCTTTTCTTTCGCCTTCCAAATGTCTTGTGCTTCACATTCACCTGGTTCTATGAAGGGAAGGGAATCCTGGGAAATTTAGCTCAGTTTACAAAGTACAAACCCACCACACAAGTCTCTATTTTGTCTTTTCCCCACTTTGTAAATTATTCCTTCTTAACAGCAAGGATTGCAAGATGAGATAAAAAATTTTTGCAGATTGGATTAACTATCTAAATTCAATTGAATCCTTGTTATCACAGGACTTCCCCTGGCCAGACATGTTCAACTCCTATATAGTCCTCACTGAATTTCTTACAGCAGTGGTTTTAGACTTTTTCTAGTTTTATCAAATCCTTATTATCCCCTTATGTTTCTCTCTTCTATTACCAATGACTATTAAGGTGAAGGGATATAGACCAGACCGGCTTTTCAGACCTTAGTATGACTAATAGCCCCTAGAGGCCTTATTAAGACACAGATTGCTGGGTCCCATGCTGATAATTTCTGACTCAAAAGGTCTAGGTAGAACACGAGAAAGTAGCTTTCTAACACATTTCTGGGTGATGCTAGACTGCAAAGACCTTTAGTGTTGAGCTAAAGATGGGGAGTGGGGATTGAACCAAGTGGGCTGATTATGTTAGCATGGTAATGGTGGGATTTGGGGGAGAGACACTTCCCAAAGGACCTAGTATTTTACACATTTGAGTGGATTCCCTGTGCCTGGTGCTGCACACACTGCGACAGCTAGGATTAGCTGTAGGGGTTTCCAGGAAGATCTTGAGACTATGTTATGTGTATTTTGGTTTTGGCAAGAAAAAACGTACTTGAATGAATGCATATTTAGACCAAGAAGTTTAAATCTTGCCAATTTGGTGCAGCCATCTGGAAATTACTTTGCTGTGTGCCATTTCATGTGTGTGGCAGCTGATATCAGCCCCCAACCTTGTACTCTGTTGATGTTTAGACATGAGGTACCCTGTAAGTGCTGCATAGCTATGGGGGAAGTTTGCATACTTCAAAAAATATTTTTTCCTAATTTTTACCTAAGTGTGGGCAAGAATCTAGAGATACACTAATCACAGATATTCTTATTGTATCTGAGATTCTCATCCATATTTGAGTCTCTTATTTCTCTGATATATTGAGTAGATTCTGATGGAGGTGAGCAAGAGGAAGTTTTTTGCAAGGACACAGACAGGTATAATGAGATTATTGAGTGGCTTCACTTCCTCAGAACACTAGACCCAGGAGTCAAAAGACAGGTTCTAGCCTCAGGTCTGCCAGATTTGCTGCTGCAAGATTTGATCAAACCATTTAAATTATTTGGTCTCTGTTTTCTGAACTGTAAAATAAAGGGGATGGATAATCCCAAAGGTACTAAGTTTAAAATTCACTGATGATTTTAATTGGAATATAGGCTACTAAATAACAGGATTGATATTGTTATTCTGGGAAGTAAAAAAGAACCATATTAAAATGAAAACATTTGAAAAGTAGATTGAAATGACCTTTTGTAACTTTAGAACTTTGATCAGAGTCTTACAGGACAAACTAATCTTCTAACTGGTTTTAAGTGAATTGAACTTTTTGAAGAAGGTGAAAGGGCTGGCTCTAAGGCTGTGCACCTTGGCACACCAATCTCTTATTTAATGTAATTTCATCTCAAAGGCCAATGTCAACAATCAGGTATATACAAATAAAGTCACTGAGTCAAAGTTTCAATGCCTAAGTGATTGTGGCAAAGTAAGTTTTGATGGTGGAATTTGGCAAAGCATCTAGATTATTTATTATCTCCATCAACCGAAACTTAGTTATAAATAGCTCTGAAAAAGTTTGACATGGAATGTCCTCTGTGACTATATCCCTTTGGAATTTGGCCATATCATTTGGTGATGATAATTGCATGAAACAATTAACCTGATTTCTTCAGTATGAAGACAGTAAAAATTTATACTATTTTTCCTGGAGTAAACCATATTATTTAGTGTTCCAAGGAGTGATGATGAATTAAAAAATAGATAATTTTTTTCCAAGAGAAACAAAGAGTGATAGGCAAAACTTATATTGAAAACTCTCTTACTTCTAATATCTTAAATAGCAAGCAGAAGGAGAAACCTTGAGCAGTCAGACCTAGGGAGAGAGATGTAGGTTTATAGCCTTTGGTGATGCAGCTGGGCCAGCTCTTGAAAAATTATGAATAAAGGTTATTTTCAATGTAGTTCCCATTCTCCTTTTATTCATTTCCCAATAATTTAATAAGGGTCTGCCAAATGTAAGGAACAGTGATATATGCTGACACTTATTCTCTACCCGTTTCAGCCAGGACACGGATATATGTAATAAAATTTTGATGGCAACATGACAAGGTAGAAAAGAGCCCTGAACTGAGAACGGTCCAAGGGGAGAAAGCCTAAGGAATCTTTATAGTGTTCATCACCCAAGGGTGTGTATTTTTATAGAGGAAATAGTTACACAATAATATTTATTAAGCATATATCACTTCCTAGTTTTTTTTTAAAAAATCTTTTGAAAAATCTGCAGATAGATAGCATTTCTGTTGCTTAAATTAAAAAAAACTGACCATCGACGGATGAATGGATAAAAAGGTACTATGTATACACAATGCAATACTATTCAGCCTTAAAAAAGAAGGAAATTCTGTCATTTGTGACAACATGGATAAACCTGGAGTACGTTATGCTAAGTGAAATAAGCCAGGCACAGAAGCACAAATACTGTATGATCTCACTTATATGTGGAATCTAAAAAAGTTGAACTCCTAGAAGCAGAGAGTAGAATGGTGATTACCAGAGGTTGAGGGGTAGAGGAAATGGGAAGATGTTGGTCCAAGGGTAGAAAGTTTCAAACAGAAAGGAAGAATAAGTTTTTTGAGCTGTATTCCACAGAATTGTGACTGTAGTCAATAATAATATAGTGTATATTTCAAAATTGCTAAGAGTATATTTTAAATGTTCTCACCACAAAGAGTGATAAGTATTTGAGGTGATGGACAGGTTAATTAGCTTAATTTAATCATTCCACATTGTGTATAATATAACATCATTTTGTAACCCATCAATACATACAATACAATACATACAATAAAAAAAACTCTGAGCCTCAGTGTTTAAATAATTTGCCTAAGATCAAAAGCCTGGTGACTGGTAAAAATAGGATTAGTACTCATATCTGTTTAATGACAAATCTCATCCATCATACCTTGTTCTCTTAATTCCAGATCCTACAACAGAAAATAAGGAGTTAATTGGGAAATGGGGGAGGGGTTAGTAGATATAGAACCTTAAATCATAAGCCTCTTTATTAATCTGGACCATTAGAATGGGTTTGTTGAGTATAAAAACTGCAAAGATTTCCTCCTATAATGCCCCTACCCACTTTTCCTCCACTCCACCCTTATCCGTGACAAACAAGGAGAGAGGAATTTATAGAACTGTAGTCTTTGCAGAACCAAGATGGCTGATTTGGGAGGCTATAACCCTAAAAGTAGATTCTGTTAGAAGGAAACAGTATGAACCATTCTACAGAGTGCTCTTGCATTGCCTTGATTAGTGATTAGAACATGGTCCTGACATGACTGGCTACATAACTTGTGGGGTCCAGTAAAAACTCAAAATGAAGGACCCCTTGTTAAAAAATTATTAATATCAAGACAGAGACAGGATAGCATTAAATCAAGTGGGGGGGGTCTTTGCAGCTGTACATATTAATAGGATGCAAACCTTGAAGTTGGTCCTGGATCCTGAATGCAGAAAAGGAATTACCTCTCTTAATTTTTCTTTATTGATCTACATTGAGGGTAGCTTGCTATAAAGATTGATAGTTTATACCCATTAATAGTTTGTAGAGTGAAAAGAAAAGTTTACATTAAATTTTTAAAAAGTTTAGTCTGCATGGCATTTGCAGGCACAGACAAGCTCCAGAAATTTGGGGAGGAAGGCTAAAGACATGAGGGGGAGATATCTATTTTAATAAATGAAGGAGAATTAGAGTTCATAATCAGCCTGTTATTGAAGCTGCATACTGTATCATGGCAACTGAACATGACATCGTGGACAGAGGAGGTAAGAGTAATGTGAAGATGCCTTTTATTTAAAGTGATAATCTATTTTTATATTTTGTTACTTTAGGGGAGAGGATAAAAGTTAGGTTGCATATAAATTACACATTGAGTATTTGTAAATGTCTACTTATTGTCTTCTGACTTTCTGGAGCTGTAGGGAAAAGTGAAGAAATACAAGACACAATTTTCTTTTTGAAGATGATGACTTATATTTCAGCAAACAGATTTAGGAAAATTCTCAAGAAAGTGTATGATTGAACTTAATGAAGAAAGTGGAGGATGATATAAAGATAACTTTCCAATATTTTTGGAATAATTCTACCTGAAAAAGAAGGTCAATGGGAAAGGTGCCATGTAAAGTATATAATATACAAAAGATGGGTTTCACTAAGGTTTTGAGAGACCGTCATGTAATTTGTCTTAAAATTAATAGTACTCTTATGTTTGAGAGCATGATGCTTTAAAGTAGAACACAGAAGTTATTCATCAACATTTACGGAATTTTTAATATACTTTGTAGAAAATTACCATATTCTTTTTCTGAAATTAGTTTGTTTTATGAACTAGTTACATTGGCCACAAATATCCTGAGACAAAGCTTGCTTTAACTGGTCATTTTTGTTTGTGTGTGATACAAAACGAGTCACAGATAATTGGCCTAAGGACTTCCAGACACCAGTAGTTGTTGACATTTTTATAGGAGCTTTTTAACTAGGATAATTTTTAAAAATTATGTTAAAGTACTAATGCTACAATCTAATTTTTTGGTTGAACTAGTTTAGGAATGATTTTTCAATCTGTAGCCTGTTTTATATTTTTAAAAGCTCCTAGAAGGCAGTTTGGCAGTTTCTCGTAAATTTAAACATACATTTATCCTATGACCCAGCAATCACACTCCTAGATGTTTCCCAAGTGAATTGAAAATTTATGTTCATACAAACACTTTGTATATTCATACAAAAACCTAAAACCACAATGAGATATCACCCAACTCCAACGAGAATGGCCTTTATCAAAAAATCCCAAAACAACAAATGCTGGCATGGATGTGGAGAGATACGAACACTCTTACACTGCTGGTGGGACTGCAAATTAGTACAACTCCTGTGGAATGTAATTTGGAGATATCTCAAAGAACTAAAAATAGAAATACCACTTGATCCAGCAATCCCACTACTAGGCATCTACACAAAGGAAAAAAAGATATTCTATAATAAAGACATCTGCACCAGAATGTTTATACCAGCACAATTCAGAATTGCAAAGATGTGGAAACAACCCAAGTACCCATCAATACATGAGTGGATTAATAAAATGTGGTATATGTATACCATGGAATACTACTCAACTACAAAAAACAGTGGTGACCTAGCATCTCTTATATTATCCTGGGTAGAGCTGGAGCCCATCCTTTGAAGTGAAGGATCACACAAATGGAAAGATGAGCACCATATGTACTTGCCATCAAATTGGTACTAGCTGATCAGCACTAAGGTGCCCACATGGAAGTAATATTCATCGGGTGCTGGTCAGGTTGGAGGGGGGTGGCAGGGGTGGGTAAACTCATAATTAATGGATGCAGAGTGCTCTGAATAGAGGAAGGGCATGCTTGTAGCTCTGGCTTGGGTAAGGCAAAGGCATTATATGTAACCAAAATTTTTGTACCCCCATAATATTCTGAAATTAAAAAGAAAACTTGCACCCAAGTATTGATAGCAGCTTTATTAATAATCACTAAAAACTGTAAGCCACAAAGGTATCTTTCAGCAGGGAAATGGACAAACTGTGGTATATCCATTCATTGGTGCACTCTTCAGCAGTAAGAAGGAATGAGTTACTGATTCATGCAACAATGTGATGAATCTTAAAGTGAAAGAAGCCAGCTCCTAAAGGATACATATCATATCATTTTATTCATAGGATATTCTGGAAAAGGCAAAACTATAGAGACAAAAAAACAAGTCAGTGGTTGCTAAGGGTTGGTGGAGTGGAGCAGCGGTTGACTACAAAGAGGACACACAGGAAAAATTTGAGGTGATGGAACTATTCTGCATGGTCCTGAGTGGTGGGTTGCAGGAGTGAATATGGAACACTGTGGTTGATCCTGACATTTGCTCCTATAGTTACAGAGAACCAGAGGCTGGAATCAACAGCAAGAATGGGATGTCCCAAGGCAGAAGTTTCCGCAAATGTGCTGGGAAAGGAGTTGGGTGGGAAAGCAGCCATATTTCCTTTCAGGAAAAAAAAAAAAAAATGACAACAGAAAAGGTATTACTAATGGGGTAGAAGGAAGAAAACACTAAAATCAAAGTCAAAACCAAACCAAACCAAACCAAATAAAATTCCTTTTAGTGGAACTAAACCTGTCCAAAACCACTCTTTTAAAAATGACCTCTTTGCTCGATTGTTCCATTTACCTTCCTGTCACTAATTTCTCCCTCCTTTAGTTTATTATATAAACTGCTTTCTGGATGATCTTCCTAAGACATTTTAGTGACAATATAGCTTTCATGATCAAAAGCTTTCAATGACTCCTCATTGTCCCAGGAAGAAAATAGAAACATTTCAATTTTGAATTTTAAGTCTTTAGATGATTAGCCAAATCATAAAACTTTTCTAGGCATTGTTTTCCTCATCTATAAAATGACATTAATATAGAAATTTATGTTATCTCAGCAGCCTCAGTCAGCTATGTATCTAAATCATTTTTAAAATGGTTCAGAAATAGTATTTTGCTCCATCTATGTATCTATCATCTAATCTGTCTGCCCATTATCTATTTCTTAGCATAGTAGTTAGTACCTAGAGTGAATATAAATATGGAATGTTTATTGTTCCAGTTTCTAATGTGATACTGATTTATTTATACAAGTAGTTTTGATTTTAGTTACCTTGATTAAAATATGCTAAAGAAATACATCCAATATCCAAAAAAAAAATCACACTTTTATTATTTATTAGGCCCTTAGATCAATCCTGGAAATATTAATAAGAATTTTTTTCTGATACCTAGTATTTATTTTCAAGAGGTTTAGTAAGTAATTGGTCTCATTTAATCTCAAAGTCTTCAAAAGTATCTTGAGCAAACCCGTGATAACATCTACTTCCAGTATGGTTAATTATAAAACAATTAGGTTCTAATATGGCTTTTGCTTCCTGACTCTGTTTACCAGCAACAATTTCAACATCCTTCTATTATAATGAAATGTGTGGAAACAATTTTTTTTTTTTCTTTTTAATCTTGCTTCTGGAAGCCCTGGTAGAATAGTTAAGGAGATTTCTTAACAGTGACCAGGGGAAGTCTTTTATTCTCTTCTGGTTTTGATGGTACACAAATTAACTTGTTTCCTCTACTGAGCTGGGAATTCAGAAAAAGGAATCTGTTGGAAATATGAACATTCCTGTTCTTCCTGACTCTTAAGTTTCATTAAAACACTTTTTGCATCACGTAACTTTTACTAAGAGGAGACTGGAGGCAGTGTTTGCCAAGAATGTTTGTTAATGTAGAACTAAAAAAACCCATAAAATCCCCAGCCACTTATATAATAAAAAATGTAAACATCATTGCTTACAAAAATGGTATAATTCTAGAGTAGAATTTTAAGTTCTGGCTCAGGCTGCCATTGAAAGAAGAGATAGCAGCTACTATGTGTTAGGCATTGTGTAAAACTTTTGTTTCAAATTTCATTTCATTTAATTCTCGGTGCAAGCCTGTGGCTGGGCATTTTTTCAATCCAAGTTGTTATAGATAAGGAAATTAAGACTCGATATTAGCAATAATGACATGTTCAAGGTCACACATCTACTAAATTGCAGGGCTTAGTTTTGAAACCACTTTTGTTTGATGCAAAACCCATATGTTAATAATTTCCACTAGAGCACACTGTCTTCATGCATGTTTTTATATGCAGTCACCTTCAGAGTCTGGTTTTCTGGTTTATGGGACCAGCCTAGTAATCTTGATCCACTTTGCAAGAATGAATGGGCTAATGAACTACTAATTGTAAAATATGCTTGTACTTGTAAAGCATATGTGATTATTGAAAGAAAAATCATGACATTTTGTAGTTATCTTCTCAGATTTTTTTCTTCAAACAATCCCAGGACAATATATGAAGCTATCTGTGCTCTCTCTTTAATAGCATGAATTAATGGAGAACAAAGGCTTTTGCAAGCATTTCCTACCACAGTTAACCCATCCCTCCCTGCTGCTAATGTTTCTCAAACTTTTAGATACATGAAGCATAAAGGACAGACTGCTGTCTTATTAAATTCTTCTTTTCATAAGAATGTATAAGATGCAAATGAGCAAAATGCTAAAGCTCTATAAAGAGCATCTCTGTGCTTTATAGCCCTGCTTCAGAAGGTCCATAGGACATAAAGTGAAGAAAAAGGAGCATCCATAATTGTATATGTAATCACGATGCAAATTTGCAATTATAATATAAAATATGTATGCATCTACAGACGAATGACCTGAAATAAATATGTGAGCTATGGTCCTCTGTAGGTGAAGTGTTCATAGAGCAATTCAATTTCACTTTTCAAATATTTTTCTGCATTTTTAAAAACAAAAATATGTTCCTTCTATAACCAGGAGAATGCATTTCATCCATATTTTAAAAAGACATTTTTTTTTGAAAGCAGTTCTGGTGGCGTGTGAGGGTGAGAACATCCTCAAATGGAAACAATTTTGTTTGTAAGGGAATTCAGCTTTCAAATGGAAGCAAGGCATTTGTCTCTCTGATGCCATGGCAACCAGAGGAAAAACTCAAAGTCCAACAATGGGATAAAAATGTGCCTCAAGAGTGGGTAAGAAGGAGGCAACCTTGGGTTTCGTTTTTTCCCCCCACTTTCCCTAGAACAGAAGTTTGCATTGTGTTTTTCTAGCTGACTTCACTTTCCAGCTGGGCTGCTTCGATGGGAAGGAGCAAACAAGAAGAACCTTTTTCTTGTGAAGTTTTGGGCCTCTTCAAGAAATGGTGTGCTTTCTCTGTGGAGAAAAAGCTCAGTTTCTTTTGGTTTAGTTTCTTTGCCTTTCCCTTCTCTTGACACCTTCAAATTTAGTCGTTTTTATTACAAAGTTTCTCAATCTTCTCTACACTTTACCCTCAGAATTCCCCACTTGTCCTGTTTGAAGCTATACGACTGGCTTGATCTTTTCTCTGTGGTTACTGTTTTCGTCATACTCATGGAAGGACTCCTATAAATGCTCTTTCTCAGAGTTCAATCCTTAATATGTTTCTTTTTTTTTCTTTATTGAAGTATACTTTACATATCATGCCTTTACTCCATTTCAAGTGTACAATTAAATGATTTTCAGTGGATTTACTGAGGTATACAGTTAATCTCATAAATCAGTTTTAGAGGAATTCCTTTCACCTATTGAGACCCCTAATTCCGCTCCCCAACTACTTTTCAAGCTGGAATGGTAGTGACTTTTTAGATACAACACTAAAGGCATGAACTATGAAAGAATTGATAAGCTGGAC